>CAUYQV010078622.1:0-76242 GCA_963574575.1 Galagoides demidoff
TGTGGCAGGCTCCTGTAGTCCTAGCTACTTGGGAGGCTGAGACAGGAGACTCACTTGAGCCCAGGAGTTGGAGGTTGCTATGAGCTGTGATGCCATGGCACTCTACCCAGGGGGATAGCTTGAGGCTCTGTCTCCAAAAAAAAAAAAAAAAAAAAAACTTTGGAGTTCTAAGTTTCTTTCCCTTACCATATCTGTCTTTTCTATCTTCTAAGCTCTTCTTTTAGTTAAATCAGCCTATGTTCCTTTCTCTTTTATTCACTCACTGTACTTTTTTTTTTTCATACTTTCTTTTTTGAGACAGAATCTCAAAATATTGCCCAGACTACGGTGCCGTGGCATCAACCTAGCTCACAGCAACCTCAAACTCCTAGGCTCAGCCATGCCTGGCTAATTTCTCTATTTTTTAGTAGAGATGGGGTCTTGCTCTTGCTCAGGCTGATCTCAAACTCCTAAGCTCAAGCTGTTCTCCCACCTAAGCCTCTCAGAGTGCTAGGATTACAGGTATGAGCCACAGTGCCCAGCCCTTGTTTCTACTTTGATAGTAAGGTTGAAGCATATTCTCTAAACTACTCTATTTTCTCCTAGATTTTCTGAGCAAACCTAATTCCTAGAAAAACAGCATACTAGGCACAGCTTTTTAACATCTGACTTTACAGTAAATTTCTCAGCCTCAATTCCAAAGAGGTGTATTCCTTATAAAAGGGATACCATCCATCTTTTGTTCATTAAAAAAAAAAAAAAAAAAACTACTACTATTCTATGAGTGAAGCCAAAGTCTGGATCTCAGAAAAGTAAAGGCATGATCTGGGCTTAAATGACCTACTTGGGACCATAGTTGAGAGCAGAATATCACATAAAATAGAACACATGAATCCAAGAGGTTAGAAAGAAAAACAATCTGGACAGGCAAAGCAGTTCATGCCCATAATCCTAGCTGCTAGAACTTTGGGAGACTGAGGCACGACGATTGCTAAGGCCAGGAGCTCAAGACCAGCCTGAGCAAGAGCAAAACTCCTTCACTACAAAAAAATAGAAAAATTAGCTGGGCATGGTGACACATGCCTCAAGTCCTAGCTACTCAGGAGACCGAGGCAGGACGATGGCTTAAACCCAGGAGTTTGAGGTGGCAATGAGCTATGATGAGGCCACTACACCACCCCAGGCTGTGGTGAGAGACACTGTTTCAGAAAACAAACAGAACCTTTGGCTTGGCACCCATAGCTCAGTGGTTAGGATGCCAGCCACATACACCGATGCTGGTGGATTCGAACCCAGCCCGGGCTGGCTAAATAACAATGACAACAACAACAAGAAAAAATAGCCAGGCATTGTGGCAGGCACCTGTAGTCCCAGCTACCTGGGAGGCTGAGGCCAGAGAATCGCTTAAGCCCAAGAGTTTGAGGTTGCTATGATGTGTGACACTAGGGCACTCTACCGAGGGCAACATACTAAAACAACAACAACAAAAACCCAGTAATCTGTAAAGAGAGCTAAATTTCCTCTCTTGACCATGAATATAGTTCAAAATAACAGAATAACAGAATAAGGCCACTAGCCTGTCACAAAACTCCAAGCTCAGAGTATTTAGTGGTCCTTTTGCAGTTTATTTTCTAACTATCAATGACTACTGAAAATGACTTTTGTTTTTCTTTTTTTTGAGACAGAGTCTAATTTTGTTGCCCTTGGTAGAGGTAGAGTGTCGTGGTGTCATAGCTCACAGCAACCTCAAACTCCTGAGCTTAAGAGATTCTCTAGCATCAGTCTCCCAAGTACCTGGGACTACAGGCACCAGCCACAATGCTCAGGTATTTTTAGAGACCAAGCCTCGCTCTGATTCAAGCTCTGGCAATCAACCTGCCTTGGCCTATCAAGTGCTGGGATTACGGGCGTGAGCCACTGCACCAGGCCCTACCCACCTTCTTAAGCCAAAACTCCTCCTGATAGAGCAGCCATGGAATCATGGTCTGCCCAGATCTTATCAGTTAAAGACTAGATACCATATAAAAAACTTACATGGCCCATAGCAAGAAAGCAAATTGTAAAACCTGCTTAGACTGCCCTATGTCATTCTCCTTATGTCATTCTGACATCAATGCCAATTCTGGTCTTTTTTTTTTTTTTTTTTCAAAGCCAGTACACCAAGATTTTAGGGGGGGAACAACATTACCTTTTGCTCACTCCCAATTTGGAGCTAATTAAGAACTAATACTGGCAAGGCATGGTGGCTCACGCCTGTAATCCTAGCACTCTGGGAGGCCCAGGTGAGTGGACTGCCTGAGCTCAAGAGCTGGTGACCAGCCTGAGCTAGATCCAGACCTGATCTCTAAAAATAACCAGGCATTGTAACAGGTACCTGTAGTCCCAGCTACTTGGGAGGCTGAGGCAAGAGAATCGCTTGAGTCCAAGAGTTTGAGGTTGCTGTGAGCTATGTCACCATGGCACTCTCCCTACTAGGGCAACACAGTGAGACTGTCTCAAAAAAAAAAAAAAAAAAAAACCTAATAGCAACTGAAGAATATGACTTTAGCTCTATAGTCAACTAATCAGTCTTAATAATATGCTACCTAATAACCAGCACAGCTGACCAAGAGCTTACCACCTAGTTGAGTGGAGACCAGAAAGGCAACCTCTCTATAGGAAGAGATCTGAGAAGGTCCCAGAAAGTACTGAGCCAAGCTTGTAAGCTTGTTTAGTTCCTTCACTGAAACTCACTAACAAAGTTCCTAGCAGGAAGGCTGATAGTATTCCTCTCATACTGTTCCCTCCAGGGGAATAAATTAGAAATTGCCTCCTTCAGTAGGAAAGGGAATAGGGGAAGTTATCCACAAATCCAAACAATTTGTAAGAGAGCAGGACTAACAGGACAGCACAAGTTTCCACAACAATAGACCAACCATGTCATAAGCACTCTCTCAGGTTCTTTAGTCAGATTCAAATAATATAAGCCCATTCTGCACCATCATTTTTTTTCATTTAACAAAAGCAAAAGGAAATGTTTCTTTGCAAGAGCAGTAGGTCAACTCTTTTTCTGGCAGACAGCCAGTTTTCAAATGGCTTCAAGGTTTAGCTGTATTTGATTGTGTATATGATCTAATATAGTTCTAGAATCCCTATGATAGGGTGACCAGATGTCCCAATTTTGGCAGGACAGTCCTGCTTTTCAACAATTTGTCCCACATCCTATGGTGGTTTAAAAAAGTACCAATTTTTGGAAAGAATGCACAAACGGGCTGGAGAACAAGAAGGGAATATACGGTTTTCGGCTGCCATATGGCTATTTCACCAGAATATGAGTTTTATATTATTTTTGTTAATTTTATACTGTTAAACTGTAATAAATAATTGCTGAGAAGTGATTATCGAGAACTGCTTATCAAAGTTTGCATTGTTGTCAGTCCCTGCCCTGCCCCCCCTGCCCCCACCATGTTGTCCCGCCTTACAGATGTTAAAATCTGGTCACCCTACCCTATGAGGAGAAAATACTTTAAAATGTGCAATTTTAAGGAATTAAGAAGTTTGCCATAAATTGTGAATTTTATTCCAAACCACATCAGATATACTCTGGTTTCTCTTCAAAGAAATCTTTTGCCTTTTACCAAACTATATAAGGATGTGATCCCTATTAATTATTCCATCAAATGTTAGTATTAACCGACCAGACTAGAATTAAGAATAAGAAAAGCTAAGGTGGCTCTTTCCACCATCTTGGGGCCTGTGGAGGTCTGTTGGGAACAGGACTTCTAAAAGGCAAATATGTCTGGAAGGCTGTGTGGGCCAAGGCCATTTTTGCAGGCTATAAGCAAGGTCTCCGGAACCAAACAGATCACATAAGCTCTTCTTAAAATTCAAAGTGTTAGGCCAGGCACCATGCTAATCCTAGCACTCTGGGAGGCCGAGGCAGGTAGACTGCCTGAGCTCACAGGTTTGAGACCAGCCTGAGCAAGAGCGAGAACCCTGTCTCTAAAAATAGTTGGGGATTCTGGCAAGCGCCTGTAGTCCCAGCTACTTGAGAGACTGAGGCAAGAGAATCACTTGAACTGAAGAGTTTGAGGTTGCTGTGACCTATAATGCCATGGCACTCTACTGAGGGTGACAAAGTAAGATTCTGTCTCATAAAAAATTAAATTGAAATGTTTATACCCAAGATAAAACTGAATTCTATGTGGGCAAGAGATGTGCTTATGTATACAAAGCAAAGAACAACACAGTGACTCCTGGTGGCAAAACAAACAGAACCAGGGAAATCTGGGGAAAGATAACTCTTTCCCATGGAAACGGTGGCATGGTTCATGCCAAATTCCAAAGCAATCTTCTCACTAAGGCCATTGGACACAGAGTCCGTGTGATTGCTGTACCCCTCAAGGACTTAAACTGATAAAAAGTAAATAAAAGTGGATTTGTGTTCTTGTATTTTTATTAAGAGGCGTTAAAAAACTTACTGCCTTAATTTGAGTTGGCATATTTAAAATGGAGGTTATCAGGCCAGGCAAGGTGGCTCATGCCTGTAATCTTAGCACTCTGGGAGGCCGAGGCAGGTAGATTGCCTGAGCTCACAGGTTTGAGACCAGCCTGAGCAAGAGCGAAAACCCTGTCTCTAAAAATATCTGGGCATTCTGGCAAGCGCCTGTAGTCCTAGCTACTTGGGAGGCTAAGACAAGAGAATCACTTTAGCCCAAGAGTTTGAGATTGCTGTGAGCTACAACGCCACGGTATTCTACCAAGGGTGACACAGTAAGGTGCTATCTCAAAATAAATAAAATAAAGTAGAATGGAGGTTTTCTAGCACTTTTGGAGTACAAGAAAGTCAGAGATACAGATATATATGATAACAATTATAGGGCAAGTACAGAGATTTAGAAGGTAAATGGGTTTTTTCCTGTATGGTGGTCATTGAAAGAAATAGAGGGTTTAATATGAGTATCTTAATACAAGGTCTTGAGGTGCCTATACCTCAGCGGCTAGGGCGCCAGCCACATACACCAGAGCTAGAGGGTTGGAATCCAGCCTGGGCCTGCCAAATAACAATGACAATTATAACAAAGAAATAGCTGGGCTTTGTGGCCAACACCTGTAGTCCCAGCTACTTGGGAGGCTGATGCAAGAGAATCGTTTAAGTCCAAGAGTTTGAGGTTGCTGTGAGCTGTGATACTGGGGGCCTCTATCGAGGGCAACATAGTGAGACTCTGTCTCAAAAAAAAAAAAAAAAAAAAATACATGGCCTTGGGTGGAGGCTGGAATAAACCTGGGAAGTGGAAGGGTGCCTTCTTCAAAGATTGAGAGTAGGTGACAGAAGCTTAAAAGTATTTAGAGTATCTTGTGGATATACTTGTTCTACATTAATTGGATGAGAACCTTAAAAGTAGGACTTGGGTATTATTTAGATGGAGATTCTATTTTGAAGGTTTTGGGCAGCTCATTCAGACAGGCAGGCAAATGAGATATCCTTGGCATTTATGACTTGATAGAGCATTCCAATACTTAACATTTGAGTGGGAAGAATATGCAACCAGAAAATAAACTATATGATTTCACCTTAGAAAAAGGAATTGTGGGTGGGAATAGTGCATGGATACATAGGTTATCTTGGCTTTATGTTTTAACATAGTAAAAGTGCAAGGGTAACATTTTTTTAGCAAATTATAATAAACATATAAACAGTGCTCCAGATTATTTAAATCTCTTAAGGGTCTGCTAAAATAAAATTTTGAACTAAGGCAAAAAAAAAAAGGAAAGGAAAAGCTGTGGTGATCTCTATGCAAATTAAATACAGTCATAGAGAGACACAGAGACATGCATAGGAAGAGAAAACAAAGCTGATGGGTATGAAAATGATAAAACACTAAATGATCTAAGCCATTCAATTTTGAATAAATTAGATAAACAACAGTAAAAATGCCACCTCCACCTCCTAAGAGTATACCTTGCTTGACACATCTCTAAATTAAATGTAATATTTTACATTATAATTTTAAGGATGAACCTAGAACTTTCAAATTCAAGAATATTAAAGTTCTCAGATGCTGAAAGAAGCTACAAGGACCTTCAAGTTCTTCCACCAACAAAAGCTTCCTCAGAGAACTAGCCCACTTTAAATTTTGTTTTAAACTCCAGGTAACCATTAATTTGCTAAAACTCAATATCCTGGTGTTAAATGACAGGAAAAATGTTTCAACTCTTAGCACCAGCAATATAAAAATACATTTTATAGTTTAAATTTCAGTTGGGTTAAAATTTGCTATATAAGCTAAAGGTTATATAACACAAAAGTAACAGTTGAGATAATCAGCAATATTTTTATCATGGCTGGGCACCCATAGGTCAGTGGTTAGGGCACTGGCCACTTGTGCCAGTGCTGGTAGGCTGACCCCAGCCTGGGCCTGCTAAACAAACAAAAAAAATAGGGCCTTGTGGCTGGCGCCTGTAGTCCTAGTTACCAAGGCTGAGGCAAGAGAATCACTTGAGCCTAAGAATTTGAGGTTGCTGTGAGCTATGACATCACAGCACTCTATTGAGGATGACAAAGTGAGACTCTGTCTCAAACAAACAAAAAAAAAAATCTTTATCCTATTTACAGAAACATACTCCTTAAAATGTGAAAGGATTTCTTATTGAAATTGCAACTTAAACCAAAATACAATATACCAACAACTCTATTAATGACCAAATATCCAACCATATACCACAAAGGAAGAGATTCTACATCCCAAATTCTGTCTCTCATACCATTTGGACATTAAATAGGCTGCAAAAGAGATGCTGACCTTAAAATATAGTATTTTTAGACAAAATATTGGCTAAATTGATAAGTTTTTACAATAATATGTCCTATATAACATAAATGTCAGATCATAAATGTTACCTTCCTCATGTTTGGGTTTTTCTTTTTTTAACAGTATACCTGGATCCTTAGTACCATTCCCCCACCTTTCAAAGAAAAAAAGAAAGAAAAGGAAATTAAATTTAGTAAATTACTTTCTCCTTGATATCTCATTCTGAGCTTAGAATAAATATAATTAGCACAATTAAGGGTGAGATCAATATAAATATGGAAAAACAGAAAGAAGGGTTAAATCACATTCACATGACACCAATTTGGAATTTTTTTTTTTTGGCTGGGGCTAGGTTTGAACCCACCACTTCCAGCATATGGGGCCAGCACCCTACTTCTTTGAGCCACAGGCACCGCCATGAATTTTTTTTTTAATCCCTTCTGGAAAGTTAATCAGATGTCAGTCTAAGGTAGCAGTTCTCAAACTATGGGTCATGACCCCTTTGTAACAATGAGAATACATTCTGGCATTAGGAAAGTTGAGAACCATTGGTCTCCGCTTAAAGAGTTACTTTGCATGAGAGGTAAAACCTATCAGTTTCTAAGTAAAAACAAAAATATTAAAGAGAGAAAGAAAATATCTATTTCACACATATAATAAAATCAGGGGCTCCTAGATTTGCATGAAAATATACTTACCTAATTGCTTAGCTTTTAAAGTAATTTTAATTCCACAGAAACAAGTACTTCCTTACATGAACATTCACATACACATCAGAAATCACTGACCCTGCCCAGAAATTTACAACTAAACAATTTCAACATAAATCAAGAATGAAGTTAAATAGTAAACAATAGCCCAAATCCTAAATTTGGTGACTCCAGTTTCACGAAAACAAAAATAAAAGCATCACAACTCTTATCTTGGACATACTGACATCTATTCAGGTCATTTTGCTTCCAAAAATATGTATCTTTTCTACATTTTCAATTGCCACCAAACTTTTCTTTCTAAAATTTCATTTAGCAGAATCTGGGTGGGTGCAGTGGTTGATGCTTGTAATCCTAGCACTTTGGGAGGCCGAGGTGGAAGAAGTGCTTGCATCCAAGAGTTAGAGACCAGGGGTGGCACCTGTGGCTCAGTGAGCAGGGCATCAGCCCCATATACCGAGCGTGGTGGGTTCAAACCCAGTCCTGGCCAAACTGCAACAAAAAATAGCCAGGCATTGTATAGTCCCAGCTACTCAGGAGTCTGAGGCAAGAGAATCGCCTAAGCCTAAACTGGAGGTTGCTATGACGCCACAGCACTCTACCAAGGGCAACAAAATGAGACTGTCTCAAAAAAAAAAAAAAAGAGAGAGAGTTGGAGACCAGCCTGAACAATAGTAAAAATCCTGTCTCCACAAAAAAAAAAAAAAAAAAAAAAAAAAAAATTAGCCAGGCCAGTGGTACAGGCCCACCTACTTGGGAAGACCGTAGAAGGACAAGAGGAGCACCTGAGCCGTGAGGTTTTAAGTTGCAGCACCTCACACTAGTCCTAGTCCAGGCAACAGAGCCAGACCTTGTCTCAAAAAATAAAAAATAAAAACCCAAGCTCTGGCTTAGCACCTGTAACACAGTGGTTACAGCACCAGCCACATATACCGAAGTTGGCGGGCCTGAACCCAGCCTGGGCCAGCTAATGAACAATGACAACTGCAACAAAAAATAGCTTGGCATTGTCCCAGGCACCAGTAGTCCCAGCTACTTGGGAGGCTAAGACAAGAGAATCACTTGAGCCTAAGAGTTTGAGGTTGCTGTGAGCTGGGACATCAGGGAAATCTACCGAGGGTGAAATAGTGAAATTCTTTCTAAAAAAAAAAAAAAAAAAAAACAAGCTCTTAACAATATCCTCATATTTCAAGGTGGTGTTCAAAATTTACCTCTTCCACAATATTTCTTGCTTTCCTTAGCCAGAAGTATCTTTTCTTGATCCTGTCGGTTTTGCATTTTTTAATACCTTATATCCTCTGCCTTGCAATGTGGTTACTTGTGAATGTCTCCTCTTTTGAATGGTAAAGGGTGGGAATATGTTTTCAATTATCTTTGTTCACTACTTCTCCTTCTTGGCTAACACAAGAAAATGACCAACATTTCATAGATGATGAATTTCTAGCAGCTTGACGCTCTTTCAATCTTCCATAATAAATCTTTGACACTTTGTGAAGGTAGAGTTAATCTAGCAGCTCATTCTATTATTTTCCTTATCCATGCCAAGCACACCTCTTCATTGAGATTCATAAAATCATCTATGTCTGGAATGGTATCCTCACCTTATGACTCATCCCACTTGGTTTGAGCTTTGTAAATGAATCAATATCTGAATAAAATTGACTACTGTACACAGAGCTCTTTAGAACTCTCAGTGATCAAGTTGAGACTCACCTCCCAAAAGTAGGTCAGAACCTCTCCCCTTCCCCCATTCCTTAAACTTCTAACAGTGATGCTCCCACGCTCTCACTCCCACCTAGGAGAACTCAAGCTGTCAAATTACTTGCTGCGTATCTAGTGGCAGCGGAGTACACAGCTAACCGGCTCGCGCTCTAGGTCACGGCCCCAACGTTACCCCTAAGAATCCCTTCAGGGTAGCACCCCTGCCCTGAGGCGTTGCTAACCTGTTAGCCTAGTCCCGTCCTCACCACTCCCTGCACCACTCCTTTTCTCTTCGCTCCCATGATGTCCCCGACATGTGGGTTAGTTCAAGGACTCGAGGCAGGAGGGAGTACGCCGAGGGCAAAGGCACCGAGGGCTGAGGCGAGCACCTAGGGATTTTGCCTCAGGTCCCCGAGGAAGCGCGCAGGGCCTGGCGCAGAGAGGGGCCCACCAGGCGTGAGGGCGAGGGGTGGCTGGTCTCTCCCCACTCCTCGGGCTCGCTGACAGGAGGCGCTGTCGGAGCTCGAGAGGGTCCCGGAACGCAGCCTCTCACCCCTGTGCGGGTCAGGGCCCCAGACGACCGGCTGGCAACCGCCCTTAGCGGAACTATCCGAAATGCCGGCGAGATAACCGCTAAAAAAGGAGGCGCTTTGAGTGCCTCGGCCGAATAGGACAGGCGAGGGTCTGCCCGGCTCCACTGGCCCCTCACCTTCATGGCCGCAACAGTCTCGGCTCGGTCGGCTCTGCAGGAGACCTCAGCAACATAGCAGCCCCACACACAGCCGACCTCCTTCCGTCTGGGCGGCGACTAAGTGGTCTGCTGAGGCGACCTAGCGACCGGACGTAAGGGGCGTGGCCACGCTCGCCACGTGCCGCGGGTATAGCGCAGAGCGGCGTCCAAGCCGACCAATCTAGAGCTGATATTCCGGGGGCCGGTCACTGGAGCCAATGAAGTGGCGGGAGTAGGGCGGGGCCTCTGGAGACGCCGGTGGGGCAGGGAAGGACTCCTTTCCGCCCTGAGTGGGGAAGGGCGGGGGTGGGCGTGGCGGGAGAAGCTCTTGGGAGCGGCTTGCTGGGTTGAATGGCTGAAATAGGAGACAGCGTTCCCGGAGGAACCTGCTGCTACAGGGATGTGGTTTTCGGGAGTGGGTGGTCAAGTTTGCGGGGAGAAGAGGGTAGGAAGGGCCGTGGTGAATTAGAAAACGCCAGTTGGTTTGAAGGCTTTTGTTACAGTCGTCGGAGTAGGGCCTCGGACTTCCTCCGGTGAGGTCTCACCGCTCACATTCGGTAACGACCTCGGGGCGCCTCACTCCAGGGTGCGCACTAAGGAAAGACAGCTGCACACGTTAGGACGCTGTCTTTAAAAACAAATTTTATTGAAAACATTTGGAGAACCAACGTTCAATTCCCAAATGCTCTCTTAAGCAATGTTGAAAATAACCAAAATCCTAGCACAATAAAAGGATTCGTGTGATCCCTTGGAATTGACTTTTTGGGACAGAGAAACTGAGGTAAATTAAGATGATTCCTTCAGCTAGAGTGGATGACACTCGGTTGATTTTGCTACACTTCTCTCACCTCTGACTCAAGCAGTCTGTAAGATTTTAAACAAGATGTCAATTCGCTCTTCATGAGGTCATAAAACGTATTCCTTTTTAGCAAATTTGCTTAAACAATACGTACTAAATTAGATTAAAATTCACAAAAGACTAGGAACGTTCCTTGGATTGAAGTAGTACATTAGCTTATATTTTTCTTGCTTCATGTGCTGCTCAGATAATGTAACATAACTTTTTTTTTTTTTGTAACATAACATTATTCAGAATAGTCCTGGGTTTTTTCTTTGGAAAAAGGGCACGGAAAGCCTTTCATTCACCATGTCGGGGCAGCAGCTGAGCTTCATTAAAAATGAAAGTATTCATTAATTCTAGTGATCTAGGCACAAAGAAGCTCAATAAAAACATCCTAGAGGCACAAAGCCATCGTCCTTCCTCATTAGAAAGGACCTGGCAGGTCTACTTTGAGAGTTTATGAATAAGCACATGAAAAGATGCTCAACATCATTAGCCATCAGGGAATGGCAAATCAAAACCACAGATATCATTAAATACCAACAAGAATGGCTAAAATTAAAAGACAGAAAATAAGTGTTGGTGAGGATGTGAAGGATTTGGAATCTTCACATCCTAGTGCTGGCAATGTAAAATGTTTTGAAAATGTACAGCAATTCTTCAAAAATGTTAAAACATGTAGAGTTGCCATATGACCCAATTCCACTCCCAGGTAGGTATATTGCCAAGAGAAATATAAAAACACATGTTCACCAAAAAACTTCCACACTAATGTTCATCATGCATTATTATTATTATTATTTTGAGACAGTGTCTCACTTTATCACCCTCCGTGGTGTGCTACAGCATCACAGCTCACAGCAACCTCAAAATCCTGGGCTTAAGGAATTCTCTGCCTCAGCCTCCACAGTAGCTGGGACTACAGGTGTCTTCCATAACACCCAGCTATTTTTAAAGAGGAGGTCTCACTCTGGCTCAGGCTGGTCTCCAACTCGTGAGCTCAGGCAACCCACCCACCTCAGCCTCCCAGAGTACTGCAATTACAGGCATGAGCCGCGGTGCATGGCCCATTGTGGCCTTATTTATAATAGTCAAGAAGGAGATAGAACCCATATGTCCATTATGGGGAGCAAATGAACAAAATGTGATAACGCCCAAAACAGAATGAAGTACTGATGCATGCTACAACATGGATGATTTCAAAAACATTATATTAAGGGAAAGAAGGCAGACACAAAAGGTCACATATTATCTGATTTCGTTTATGTGAAATATGTAGAATAGGGAAGTTCATAGAGGCAGAAATTAGAGTAGTGGTTGATTTGAGTCCCTGAGGGAGCTGGCGGAAAAATTGAGTGAGTGCTAGTGGGCAGAGTTTATTTTTGGGTCATGAAAAATGCTCTAAAATTAGCTATGGGAATGGTTACACGACTCTGCAAGTATACTAAAAACAATTGAATTGTGCAACTTAGATGGGCAAGTTGTATGGTATGTGAATTATATCTCAAAAGTTGTTAACCATACTAATATTGAGGAACACAAAGAAAGAGCTAATACAGCTGAGGAGTGGCCATAGAAGAGCAATTAAAACAACCAGCAGTAAGGAGAAATTAAGTATTGGGGAACATTTTAAAACAGCACAATATTCGGGAAGACTTTTTGTTCCCAGAAACAGATCTCTGCATAGCATAAAGCAAACTCCCAATAAATGTTTGAATGCATTCTTTTTTCTGAAGACTGAGAAGGAAAATATATTTTTTTAAGGAAAAAAACCACAATGGAGTAAACAAGGTACATATGAGTTCACAATTCCTAACTACTTGAAGTTGAGATTTCTTGAAGCTTGAGAGACATTTGTGCTTAAGCATCACACTTTCTCAATAAAATAGATGCATTATGTGATCAAAATATTTTCTTTGTTTCTAACTTTATATAATCACACCCTTCTTTCAACTGAGTACTAATTGTACCAATTGTGATTCAGGAAATTTTGGTCTGTTGATTTATAAAAACCTAATATTTTGTATTTCAGAGACAAAAAATGTAGGATTACCAAAACATATGGGATAATTTATTGCAACACACTTACCTAGAAGGATGTAGTGGAGCCATTGTCTGAGGGTTTTTGTTTTTTAATGCCTCAAAAAAACTTTTACTAAATTTACAATGTGCTAGAAGTCAATTAAATAATTTCAAAACAGGCCTTTTCTTTGTTGAGACAATCAGGGCCCATTCATTGTCTGTGGCCAACCTATCTTGCCATGTAAACTATATCTTGCTCTTGCTCTGTAAACCTATCTTTCTCTTCCTCAATAAACATTGTTTCATGTTTAAAAAATAATTTCAGAGCCTCTCCCCCTCTTTCTCCATCCCCTTTTACAAAAAAAAATTTCAAAATGTCTCTCAAGTTCAAGAAGAAGCAACAGTTTAATTTTCTAAATTTTTATAAGTTACTATATAATCCATTTCAACATCACATGTATTCATAAGACAATAGAGTAAAAGGCTTGCTGTTATTATTCCAGCAAGAATCTCTCAAAGATAAGTCATGGAAGGAAGATAGTGTGAATCTTTTACAAAATTGGTTAGTGACTTGGCTGTCCTATACCATTTCTTATTTGGAAAACTGCAAACATATATGAAATAGATAATATAATGAACCCTCACGTACCCATCACCCAGTTTTTACAATTGTCTACATTCTGCCATTCTTGTCTCATCTCCAGCACTTGCATCTCTCTACCCACGCCCCACCCACCACCCATCTGAGTTAAATTGCATCATTGGATTAGTGCAAAACTCTGCTTGCCTAGAAAAGAGACAGATCAAAGTATCCGAGAATCAGATCTGCTTTGCTATGTTTTTATTTATCCTTGGTCACTTTCACAAATATAACAATTTTACCTACTCAAGGTAATCCATCTTCTCTGTAACATAAATTTCATGGTTTAAAAGGCCAAAGGGACTCTCTAGCCATTCCTGCTTAACCTGAGTTCTCAAGTGCCCAAGTTATACTTAAATCATGTAACATACTCACTGGTAGAAATAACAAAGTATCTCCTCATTTGAATGCTTAAGCTAGCTCCTATCTGAATCCTGACTGACTGACTTTTGTTACAGTAAAAATGGTTTCAACAATACTTACTGCACTTCAGAGAACCATCTCTGCAACTGGAGAACAGATGGCTTCACAGAATCATTTTGTTTTGGACTCATAGAATCTTTCTGGAATTCAGCCAGCAAATTACTTTGTCGACTTGAGCATATAATCCTCTTCTGCCTTAAGTTTCTCCATCTGTAAAATGGAGATCATTGTTAACTGGCAGCTTATGTCTTAAACTTTGCTAAATGGTTGACTAATCCTGCAAGTGAAACAGAAACAGAACTTTAAAGTGATCTCCAGAGAAGAAGACAAATGATATCTGGCCAATTCATATTTCTCTGCAGTTGGAGTACTTTACAGGATTTTTCTCCACTGATGATCGTCCTTAGTAGACAGAAAGGGGACAGCGGTTTCTTTTCATGGCTTGGGAAACTGAGTGAGCTCTCTTGCCCTGAGGCTTAGTGAGGCAGTGATGAAAGCTAGAAGAGCTGCCAACTCCCCTGTCAGTATTATGCTCATCTGTGTTACTGTTCTTCTAGTAAAGAGATGGACCTTGCAAAACAGGTTCATTCTTGTACAGTATTGGGAAATAATTCACCTACCATTGAAATAGGAGGTCAATACACTTTCCCCCTGGAATTCATATATCATCCAATGCCTAGTGAGCACTTGCCAAGGACTGGAAAAGGGGACACATGTAAACTACTATGGTAAAAGAAAAATGTCAGAAGTGATGTATTGGTTTCCTAAGGCTGTTGTATCCAGTTACCACAAAACAAATTTAGTGGTAATTTTATAAACTTGGTGGCTTGAAATAACAGAAATGTATTCTCCACAGCTTTGAAGGCCAGAGTCTGAAATTAAAGTGTTAGAGGTTCTGCTCCCACCAAAGACTTGAGATAGAGCAGGGACCCCTCTTTGGAGCCTGCCAACCCCCATCACCACCACCCAAGCATGAGGCCCTTTAAGGGAAACTCCAGAAACCTGGCTAGCCTTGAGAAGGAAATGAGAAACCTAATAAGCAAGAAGATAGTAATAACTTAAAGCCATAGTCTTCTAAGCAAGTGACTTCTAAGCAAGTCATGAGGTGTTTCAGTTCCCTATAGAAACTAAAAGATTTTTTGTGTTCTTTTTCTTTTTCTTTTCTTTTCTTTTTTCTTTTTTTGAGACAGAGTCTCACTTTTTCACCCTCAGTAGAGTGCTATGGTGTCATAGCTTACAGCAACCTCAAACTCTTGGGTTCAAGTGATCATTTTGCCTCAGTTTTTCATTTTTAGTAGAGATGGGGGTCTCACTCTTGCTTAGGCAGGTCTCGAACTCCACCTACCTCAGTCTCCCAGAGTGCTAGGATTACAGGTGTGAGCCACTGCACCCTGCCTTCTTTTCTTCCTTCCTTCTTTCCTCTCTTTCTTTCTTTCCTTCCTTCCTTCCTTCCTTTTTTTTTTTTTTTTTTTTGTGTGTGTGCAGTGGTGCATAGTTCACCATGGCCTCAAAACTCCTGGGCTCAAGTTATCCTCCTGTCTCAGTCTTCTGAGTGCATGCCACAACACATGGCTGAGTTTTTACATTTTTTTGTAGACACAGAGTCTTGCTACGTTGCCCAGGCTGGTCTCAAACTCCTGGCTTCAAATTATCTTCCCGCCTCAGCCTCCTGAAGTGCTGGGATTACAGCTGTGAGCCACTGCACCCAGCCTAAAACATATATTCTTGAGCTGTTTTTCATTTTTTTCTTTCTTTTTTTTTTTTTTTGCAGTTTTTGGCTGGGGCTGGGTTTGAACCCGCCACCTCCGGCACATAGGCTGGCACCCTACTCCTTTGAGCCACAGGCACCACCCTCTTTCTTTTTTTTTTTTTTTTTTGAGACAGTCTCACTCTGTCACCCTAGGTAGAGTGCCATGATGCCATAGCTCATGGCAAACTCAAACTCTTGGGCTTAATTGATCCTCTTGCCTCAGCCTCCAAGTAGTTGAGACTACAGGCACCTACCACAACCCCTGCCTAGTTTCACTCTTACTCAGGCTGGTTTGGGACTCCTAAGCCCAACCAATCCACCTACCTTGGCCTCCCAGAGTGCTAGGATTGTACAGGTGTGAGCCATCCAGCCCAACCTGACTTGTTTTTCAGAAACCCCTACCAGACAGAAAATGTCTACTGCTATGACACAGACCACAGATAAGGGAAACTGAAGACTGGTCACTGACTGCTGTTCTTTGTTCTAAATTTCTTGCTGAGGGGCCTGGAGACAGCCACACTCACAGGTGTGACATTCATTTCCATTGACCCCCGTTTCTAGACAAGGTCTTGCTTCCCTAACCAAGTGCTTATCAAGGAATCTTAGAATCCACCTCTGACCTGCAAGTTCCTACTTGACAATATCCTGACTTTTAGGGTCAAATCCATATATAACCTCCATATGTTGGTTTATGATTTTGCCTCCAATTTCTGCTTTCCTGAAATGTCCCCCTGCTTTTAAAAGCCCTTGTCTGGCTTGGCGCCCATAGCACAGTGGTTATGGTGCCGACCACATGCACCGAGGCTGGTGGAATGCGGCCCAGGCCAGTTAAACAACAAAAAATAGCCAGGTATTGTGGCAGGCACCTGTAGTCCCAGCTACTTGGGAGGCTGGGGCAAGAGAATCACTTAAGCCCAAGAGTTTGAGGTTGCTGTGAGCTGTGACATCAAAGCACTCTACTGAGAGCAACATAGTGAGACTCTGTCTCAATAAAATAAAATAAATAAAAGCCCTTGCCTGTAAGCCACCAAGGAGTTCAAGTCTTCAGCATTAGCTACTTGTTCTCCTCACTTGGCACCATGTAATAAATGCACTTCTTTCTCTCGCATCGGTGTCTGACTTTACTATACTAAGCAGACTCCAGTTTGGTTTGGTAGTAGGCTCTAGGGGAGAATCTTCCCTTGCCTCTTCCATCTTCTGTGGCTCCAGGCATTCCTTGGCTTGTGGCTTCATTCCTTGGCTTCTCCTCAGTATTTTTTTTTTTTTTTGAGACAAAGTCTCACTCTGTGGCCCTGGGTCACAGCTCACAGCAACCTCAAACTCTTGGGCTTAAGGGATTCTCTTGCCTCAACCTCCCAAGTAGCTGGGACTACAGGCATCCACCACAATGCCTGGCTTTTTTTTTTTTTTGAGACAGAGCCTCAAGCTGTCGCTCTGGGTAGAGTGCTGTGGCATCACAGCTCACAGCAATCTCCAACTCCTGGGACTCAAGCGATTCTCCTGCTGCTGCTTCCCAAGTAGCTGGGACTACAGGCTCCTGCCACAATGCCTGGCAATTTTTTGGTTCCAGCTGTCATTGTTTGGTGGGCCGGGCTGGATTTGAACCCTCCAGCTCAGGTGTATGTAGCTGGTGCCTTAGCTGCTTGAGCCACAGGCGCCAAGCCAACACCCGGCTATTTTTTGGTTGTAGTTGTCATTGTTGTGTGGCAGGCCTGGGCTGAATTCGAACATGCCAACTCCTGTGTATGTAGCTGGCGCCCTAGCTTCTGAGCTATAGGCACTAAGCCCTCATTCTTTAGTTTTAGGACAAAATTCTACACAACTAGAGTTATTCTATTTACCATGTCTGTGGTTAAAATACCAAATAGTGTATTTGTCTTTTTTCTTGTGACAGAGTCTTATTCTGTCACCTAAGATGGAGTGCTGTGACCTCAGCCTAGCTCACTGCAACCTCAAACTCCTGGGCTCCAGTTATCTTCCTGCCTCAGCCTCTCCAGTAGTTAAAACTACAGACACCTGCCACAATGCCTGGTTAATTTTTCTAATTTTAGTAAAGACGGGGTCCCTCTTTGTTCAAGCTGGCCTTGGACTCCTGACCTCAATCTATCTTCTGCCTCAGTCTCCCTGAGGGCCAGGATTACAGGTGTGTGCCACCATGCCAGCCATAGTGTATTTGTCTTCTGAAGTCAAAAACCCCAGCGTTGGCTTGGCACCTGTGGCTCAAGTGGCTAAGGCGCCCACCACATACACCTAAGGTGGTGGGTTCGGATCCAGCCTGAACCTGCCAAACAACAATGCTGGCTGAAAGCAAAAAATAGCCAGGTGTTGTGGCAGGCGCTTGTGGTCCCAGCTACTTGGGAGGCAGAAGTGGGAGACTCGCTTGAGCCCAGGAGTTGGAGGTTGCTGTGAGCTGTGATGCCACAGCACTCTACCCAGGGGAATAGCTTGAGGCTCTATCTCAAAAAAAACAAACAAACAAAAAAAACAACGTTTCTCCACCTCATACCTTTGAAATGAGCCTCTTATAAAATCCTTATTCTCCTAATCATAACTAACCTAGAGAACTTGGTTTCTTTAACTCCTAAAGCAACTGTGACCTCCTTCACTATGTGTGATACAGTAAAGAATAACAGAGAACATTTTTCTGCTTTTGTTCTTTGGCCTCAGAAATCAGAGCCAATGCTTATAGTTAACACTGTGGACAAAAGTCCCAAGGACCAGGACTGAAGGTGGAATGAGGAAGAGTAAACAGATTGGATTTGTATGGAACAAAACTTGGTGGAGATCCAGCTGAATATGGCCATGTTCCCAACACTGTCATCAAATGTGATGGTCACTTTAAGACCTTCAGCAACGAGGGCATGTGAAGTGGTAGCACTGAGCATAAAGCAAATGTAATCACTCATGAAAAGTAGAAAAGCAATATTTAGATTAAAGCATTAGGGCATGACTTTCCCTCACACGGTGAGACTTGTCTCATTTTCTGTCTCTCTGTGTTGTTATCTTTATTATTATTTTTTTTTTTTAGAGACAGAGTCTCACTTTATTGCCCTCCGTAGAGTGCCGTGGCATCACATTGCTCACAGCAACCTCCAACTCCTGGGCTTAGGCAATTCTCTTGCCTCAGCCTCCCAAGTAGCTGGAACTACAGGTGCCCACCACAATGCCCAGCTATTTTTTTGTTGCAGTTTGGCTGGGGATGGGTTTGAACCCACCACCCTCAGTATATGGGGCCAGTGCCTGACCAGTTGAGCCACAGGCACTGCCCCGTTATCTTTATTTTTTTGTGTGTTCTTTCTAGGTGTTGATTTCTTGGCCTTTTTGTCTAAGTTGTAAGATTTACTTAGTTGTAGGAAGCACTGTAAGTTCACTAATTATGAATGCTCACCAAGAGAAAATAACATGTGAATCTGAATTTAAAAAAAAATTTAGGCCAGGTGTGGTGGCTCACCCCTAGCACTCTGAGAGGTCAAGTCATGTGAATTGCTTGAGCTCAGGAGTTTGAGACCAGCTTGAGCAAAGTGAGATCCCGTCTCTACAACTCCCTCCTCCAAAAACTGGCCTAGCATTGTGGAAGGTGCCTATAGTCCCAGGTGTCAGGAGGCTGAGACAAAAGGATCACTCAAGCCCAGGAGTTTTGAATTTGCTGTGAGTTATGACACCCTGGCACTCAAACCCAGAGCAACTGAGTAAGACTCTGTCTCAGAAAAGAAAATTAAAAATTGGGGTGGTGCCTGTGACTCAAGGAGTAGGGCACTCACCCCATATACCAGAGGTGGTGGGTACAAACCCAGCCCTGGCCAAAAACTGCAACCAAAAAAAAAAAAAAAAAAAGAAAGAAAGAAATAAAAGAAAAAATTAAAGCCAGGGATGTGGCTAAAGCCATAGCCTGTAGCCCTAGCTATTCAGGAGAATGAGGTGGGAAGATCACTGGAGCCAGGAGTTTGAGGCCAGCCTGGGCAGCATTGCGAGACCCTGTCCCTGAAAAAACAAAAAAATAAGTTAAAATAATAAAAAAATTTTTTTTTAAATTTCAAAGCTGGGCATGATGGCTAAATGTCTGTTATCCTAGCACTATGGGAGGCTGAGGTAGGTGGATTGCTTGAGTACAGGAGTTCCAGACTAGCCTGAGCAAGAGTGAGACCCTGTCTCTACTAAAAATATAAAAACTAGCTGGGGGTGGCACCTGTGGCTCAGTGGGCAGGGTGCCAGCCCTATACTGAGAGTGGTGGCTTTGAACCCAGCCCCAGCCAAACTGCAATGAAAAAATAGAAAAAAATAGCTGGGCGTTGTGGCGGGCACCTGTAGTCCCAGCTACTCAGGAAGCTGAGGCAAGAGAATTGCCTAAGCCCAAGAACTGGAGGTTGCTGTGAGCTGTGATGCCACAGCACTCTACCAAGGATGATAAAGTGAGACTCTGTCTCTGATTTAAAAAAAAAAAAACAAATAGCTGGGCTTAGTGGTGAATGCCTGTAGTCCTAGCTACTTGGAAGGCTGAGGCAAGAGGATCACCTGATTTCAGGAGTTTGAGGTTGCTGTGAGCTGTAATCATACATCACTCTACTCAGGGTAATAGAGTGAGACTCTGTCTCAAAAAAAAAAAAGATAAATTTCAAATTATCCAGTTTCCCATTTCTTTGTTTTTTTCATTAACTATTTTTTATTAAATCATAACTTTGTACATTCTTGCATTTATGGGGTTCTGGGCACTGCTTCGATATACAATGTGAAATGTTTACATAGAACTAAGTAACACATCCATTGCAATTATACTCATTTCTTAATAATTTTGAAATGTACCATTGCATCATGTACATTAAATGAGGTCCCCGCAAGTACCCTCCCTCCTCCCATATCTCCCCTCCACTCCCCTCTCTCTCCTCTTTCCTTCTACTTTCTGGACTGTAGTTATGTTTTGCCATTTATATGAGTATGTAGGTAGTTATATATTGATTTCATACTAGTATTGAGTACATTGGATACTTTTTTTTCCATTCTTGAGATACTTTACCAGGAAGAATATGTTCCAGTTCCATCTAGGTAAACATAAAAGATGTGAAGTCTCCATCTTTTTTTATGGCTGCACAGTATTCCATGGTGTACATATACCACAATTTGTTAATCCATTCATGGAGTCAGTGGGCACTTGGGTGGTTTCCATTCTTGGCTATTATGAATTGGTCTGCAATAAACATTCCAGTGCAAATGTCTTTGTTGTAAAATAATTTTTTTTTTTTGAGACAGAGCCTCAAGCTATTCCCCTGGGTAGAGTGCTGTGGTATCACAGCTCATAGCAACCTCCAACTCCTGGGCTCAAGCGAGTCTCCCGCCTCAGCCTCCCAAGTAGCTGGGACCACAGGCACTCACCACAACACCTGGCTATTTTTTGTTTTCAGCCATCATTGTTGTTTGGCAGGCCTGGGCTGGATTCAAACTCACCACCTTAGGTATATGTGGCTGGCGCCTTAGCCGATTGAGCCACAGGCGCCGAGCCAATTCAATTATTTTTAAAAGAAATTCAAAGTGCAATATGTTCCCTTTTTTAGTCTTTTTTCTTTTTTCATCAATACAATTGAAGTGTGTCGTGGAAGTTTGATGATAGGTTCAAGTGCGCCATGAGATAAAAAAGGTTGAAACACACTGCTATAAGGCAATCACAGGAGTTACTTTTTATGAAGTGTGATTGTGGTCCGGCAGTGTGCATGCATTATTTTACTTTTCTGCAAAATAATCCTATGAATTTGGTACCATTATTAGTCCCGCCTGGCACACGGGTAGCCTGAGAGAGGAGGGTAGCTTGTCCAAGGTCACTGTGGAGTGGAGGTGGCCTCATCCCGGGGCTGGTTCTTCCACCCTTGTGCTTTTCTGAGGTGTCAGTGACTGGTCTCTCTAAGTTTCTGGAGAGCCAGTGCAGTGGGTAGTCCTCTGCATCAGCCGGGAGGGCTGTCATCTCATGCGCCTCCCACTCGGTGTGGGCCCCAACTCATGGGCTCTGGAAGTGGGCACAGCAGCTGAGTGAATTGCTTCCTCTTTGTGAGGCTGGAAGGTTCCTTCTACTTCAAAGAGCTTCTCCTCTCCACCCACCCAGTCACTAGCCTCCTAGATCTGGCAAAAATCTCGCCCTTGACACGAAGTCTTGCTTGACATTTCCATTTATTCTGATCACTCCCCTCGGATTTATCTGGAGAATGTAGACATTAGTACATCATTGAAGAGATTCTCAGTTGTTACTCACCCAATAGCTCTTTTCCCCTGCCAGGCTGTAAGATCTTAGAGAGCAGAGGCCATAGCACGTTGGACTTCTCATCTACCAGAGTGCTTAGTACAGTACCTGGCAGTCAGAGAGTGCTCAGGTGGTAAATACGCATTGATTTGTTAATTGCAATTCTTCCTACCCACCGCTGGCAGTGAAACCAGAAGCCAGTGTTTTGGCTGCGAGTAGCAGGTGAACAACTGTGGAGAGTTTCAAGTTGCTTTGCAGTTAGCAGAGAGTAGTGGAGCTCAGTGGGGTTTAATCACGGCTATTCACACAGTATTGAGATTTCCGGTTTGAATTGTAAGCAATTAAGTCTGTGAGTTATATGTGGATTATCAACCAGCAAAATTCCCAAGCCCCACGAAGAGGGGTTGTTTAGTGGAACTTCACTTTGTCATAGAATCTTCTGTCACGCTGATTTGTGAGTGGCATCGCTGTCAGAGACTCCAGATGTACCCTCAGCCCTGTTGCTCAGGGCCCCACTGCAGAGCTCTGTGCCCTCCCTGTTGACTTTTGACTGATTTTTAATCTGCTTTTCTCAGTGCTGGTATTCAGGGAAGTCTAGACCAGCAGTTCTCAACCTGTGGGTCACGACCCCTTGGGATTCTCCTGCATATCAGCTATTTACATTATGATTCATAACAGTAGCAAAATTACAGTTATGGAGTAAGCAATGAAAATAATTTTATGGTTGGGAGTCACCACCACATGAGGAACTGTACTAAAGGGTCGCGGCATTAGGAAGATTGAGAACCACTGGTCTAGGCATATCTGTGGGGAGAGAGGACACTCACAAGGGTACCCGTGGTGAATATTATCATAACGAGACCAGGATGCTTATGTGCCTCTGGGAATTGAGAGCAACTGTTTGAAGAAGACAAAAGAATAAATGGCTTTCCTGGCTGGGCGAGATTCTGGGAAGAGTGCTGTGTGCATCTCACATGACTCGAGTGGGTACGAGTCTCCCTTAGCTTGGCAGAGGCCAAGAGGAGAGTGACGGAGTAAAGTGACTAGATTAAAATCAACTGGCATTTCCTAAGGACCTCATCTGAGCTTGGAGGGACACCTGCAAAGGAGGGACCTATCTCCCACGTGGCTTTCAGATAAGGGTGAAGGAAAGAAAAGGCCAAGTTAAAAGTATTTCTGGACACAATATGTAACATCCAGTGGTCTGCATACTTGTTCATTTCACATGTGATTCTATTTTGTGTCTCAAACTGAACATAATGGGAGGAACTTTTTTGCCTCCCACAAATAGCCAAGTACAACGATGGGTTATATTTTACTGAGTTGAAGTAAGACCTGAGCATACACTTACATATGCATACATTGTTTTGGTTGAGATCAGTAAAAACTGGTTGATTTAAGAAATTTCTTTCTTTCTTTTTTTTTTGAGACAGAGTCTCATTGTATCACCGTTGGTAGAGTGCCATGGTGTCACAGCTCACAGCAACCTCAAACTCTTGGGTTTAAGCGATTCTCTTGTTTTAGACTCCCAAGTAGCTGGGACTACAGGTGTCTGCCACAACGCCTGGCTATTTTTTGTTGCAGTTGTCATTGTTGTTTAGCTGGCCCAGGCTGGATTTGAATCTGCCGCCCTTGGTATATGTGGAATCAGAAAAAACCTCAGAGCCAATACAATACTTAGAAATAAGAACAAATCTGGAGGCATCACACTACTAGACTTCAGGTTATATTACAAATCTATAGTGATTAAAACAGCATGGTATTGGCACAAAAATAGAGATGTAGATATACAGAATAGAATAGAGAATCTAGAGATGAACCCAGCCACATGTCATTGTTTGATTTTTGATAAGTCTAACAAAAACATTCATTGGGGAAAGAATCCCTATTTAACAAATGGTGCTGGGAGAACTGGCTAGTGACCTGTAAAAGGCTGAAACTAGACCCACACTAACAAAAATTAATTGATTCTCACTGGATAAAAGATTTAAATTTAAGACATGAAACTATAAAAATACTAGAAGAGAGTACAGGGAAAATGCTTGAAGATATTGGCCTGGGTAAATATTTTATGAGGAAGACCCCCCCTGGCAATTAAAGCAATACCAAAAATATATTACTGAGATTTGATCAAGCTAAAAAGCTCCTACACAGCTAAAAGCACTACAACTAAAGCAAACATATTAGCCTTCGGAATGGGAGAAGATTTTTGCAGGTTATGTCTCCAACAGAGGTCTGATAACTAGAATTTACAAAGAACTCAAATAAATCGATAAGAAAAGAACAAAAAAAACAAAAACCCCACTTCTTTGTGGGCAAGAGACTTGAATAGAAACTTCTCTGAAGATGACAGGTGAATGGCCAACAAAAGCATGAAAAAATGCTCATCATCTTTAATCATCAGAGAATGCAAATCAAAACCACTTTGAGATACCACCTGACCCGAGGAAGAATAGCCCACATCACAAAATCCCCAAACTGCAGATCCTGGCGTGGATGTGGAGAGAAGGGAACACTTCTTCACTGCTGGTGGGACTGCAAGCTAATACAACCTTTATGGAAAGAAGTATGGAGAATCCTTAAGGAATTAAAAGTTGACCTTCCATTTGTTCCCGCAAGCCCATTACTAAGTATCTACCCAGAAAAACAAAAATCACTTTACCACAAAGACATTTGCACCAGAATATTTATCACAGCCCAATTCATAATTGCCACGTTGTGGAAGCAGCCCCAGTGCCCATCAATCCATGAATGGGTTAACAAATTGTAGCATATGTATACTATGGAATACTATTCAACCATTAAAAAGATGGAGACTTTATACCTTTTATGTTTACATGGATGGAGTTGGAACATATCCTCCTTTTTAGTAAAGTATCTCAATAGTAAAAAAAAAATATGCAACGTGCTCAATTCATACAAATGATAAAACACAAATATAGTCTAGCAAGAGGGAGGAGAGAGGAGGAAGAGGGGAGGGGAGGGGTCCTAATAGTAGTATTACGATGTTAAACATTATTTGATCCAGCTTGTTAACAGTTTTATTTAGCATTTTTTACATTTATTTTCTTTAATGAAGTTGGCCTGAAATATTTCTTTCTTACACTATCCTGTTTGATTCTGAAATCAAACTTTTGAAGCTGCATAAATTAATGTGTTTTCTTTTTCTCTTCTCTGAAATGATATGAATAATACTGAAATTATTCTTGAGGTTTTGGTAGAATATGCTTGTGATATGTTGTTATAGTTTTTTTTGGCTGGAGCTGGGTTTGAACCCAGCACCTCTGGTATATGGGGCTGGTGCCCTACTCCTTGAGCCACAGGCACCACCTGCTTGTGATATGTTTATACAGCCCAGGTATACCCCTCTCCACCCCACCACCTGTGAATTTAAACCATTGATTTAATTATTTTAATGCTTCAGTATATTCTGTTTTTCTTGGGTCAGTTTTTGTGAGTTTTCTAGGAAGGTGTCCATTTTTCTTAGCCTTCCACTACTGTGCTTATGAAGTTTTTGTTCTCTCTTCATATCTGATGTATGCATTTAAGGCTAGACATTTTCTTCTGCCATAGTTTCTGAAGTTTTGGTTTGTCATGTTCTCACTGTAAAAATATTTTCATTTCAAATTATTTTATTTCAAAATATTTTCTAACTTATATTGTGATTTCTTTTTGATCTATGGATTATTTAGAATTCTGCTACTTCTTTTTTCTGTTTGTTTTTTGAGACAGAGTCTCACTCTGTTGCCCAGGGTAGAGTGCCATGGTGTCAGCCTAGCTCACAGCAACCTCAGACTCCTGGGTTTAAGGAGTAACTGGCACTATAGGCACCCATCACAATGCCTCGCTAATTTTTCTACTTTTAGTAGAGATGGGGGTTTGCTCTTGCTAAGTCTGGTCTCCAACTCCTGAGCTCAACTGATACTCCTGCCTTGACCTCCCAGAGTGCTAGGATTATAGGAATGAGCCACTGTGCTTGGCCAGAGCCCTGCTTCTAATTTCCAAAATTTAGGATTTATTTAGTTATATTTGTTTTATTTTGACTTCTGGCTTAATCACATTTTAATCAGTGAATATGCTCTGTATTCACTGATTTCAAAATATTGTTCAATACGTTGAAACTTATAAATATCTGCTTTAGGACAAATTATGGCCAATTTTGTTCCCTATATGCTTCTAGGTAGCTGTATCGTATACTTACTGCCTTCATACATATTCATGAGGCCACATTTGTTAATTTTATTGTTCACTTCTTCTTATTCTCACTGGCTCGTTTGCTCATTCCAAGTCACTGATAGGAACGTGTTAAAATTCTCCATTGTGTTTGTATATTTGTATATTTTTCTTTCTGGTTCTGTCAGATTTGCTTTTTTATATCCTGTGGTTGTGTTATTAGATGCATACAGATTTAAAATTGGTATAGTTCTCTCATGAATTATACTGTTTTTTGGTATAATGAAGGGACTTAATTTTTCACTGAAAATCTATTTATCATAAACTCTGTTTTGCCTGATATTAGTACAACTGTGGTGGTTTTCTTTTTCTTGGTTAGCATTTATCTGCTGTACATTTTTCATTCTTTTCCACCTCGTGCTTTAGATGTGTATCTTAAAAATAGCGTACAATGGAGATTTTAGAAAGTTTGTGATAATATTTCACTCTGAATAGTTGTCCATTTATTATAATTTATTGTACATTTATTGTTATTAGTGACATATTTGGATTTAGATGTTTTGTCCTACCTGCTCTAGGCTTCTTTTCCCTTCTTTTTTTCTTGACGTCCAATGGATTGATAGAGCATGTTTTATAAATTTTCTTCTTTAACAACATAGTAAACTCCCATGTACCCCCCCTCAGATTCAACATGGCTAATCTTGTTTCATTTATACCTTCATCCTATTTCTCCATGTTTCTAGATGATTTTGAGAAAAGGATAAAATAAAGACATCTTTTCATTTCATTCTTAAGATTTCAGAATGCATGTCTAAGAATGCTTTTTTGAAAAAAGAATCCCAGCATTATGATTTTATCTGAAATTTAACAATTCATTAATATTATCAATATTTAGTTTCTATTTTTTTCTGATCCTATTATTATTATTTCTTCATTTCCTTCAGGATCCAATAAAGATCCACTAATTGCAAGTCACTCAGATCCTTCTTAAATCTTTTGCTGTTGTGGTCACTTTCTGCAAGTTACCTTCCACCTCATCTTTTTCTGTGATGTCAAAGACCTTGGTAGTTTTTTTCTGTGGTTTTCCACAGTCGACTTTGCTGATTTCATTCTTATTATATCAATCAACCTATTCCTCCGGTTCCTATATTACCTGTAAATTGGCAGTTAGATCCAGAGCTTGAATTGAGATTATGATTTCTTTTCAAGAGCACCTGACAGGTGATTTTGCATATTTCCATCAGGCAGCACACAATACCTATTTTTTTTCTTTCCCTTTTTGTGATATTAGCTGACATTGGGGATCATTACCTAGTTATATTAATTCATTGGGGGCTACAAAATGGCGATATTCCCATTCTATTGTTCCTTCTTCATTTATTAGTAGGAATACCTCTACAAAGAGAAACTTCCCCTCCAAAGCTCTTTGGTTATCCTGCAGGACAGTGAGATGAGATAAATGCTTAATTCTTTCCCTTTGCCAGTTTTCAAAATAGCAGTTTTGTTTCCTAGCATCCCTCCAAAGGTAACAGATGAATTAAAGACCTAAACTTCTGTGAATCATGTAGATGGAAACACATTTGATGTGATTCAGTCTGTCATAGTCACTATCCTTATTTCCACAGGAAATGTCCCATCTTTGGCCCTGTAAACCTCTATAGTTGGCACCTAGGTCCTTTCTGACATGAACCTGGTGAGTTTTGGTAGCTTCCTTCTTCCTACGGCACAAGGTTTGATCCATCTCATGGCACGTCCTGCCTTCACTAGGAGTCAGCCACTTCTTCAGGAAGTCCTGGTTACTTTTAGTGAGAAATAATGTTTGAAACCACAGTCTGGGTGCTGGGGGAGCACCTGGAGCAATTGTTATTGGATGGGTTATTGTTCCGAAGCCTTTTCAGCAGACAGAGCTAGGAACCATGTAATTAAATAAAAAGATAGAATACATCCTGGCTTGGCACCTGTGGCTCAAGCAGCTAAGGTGCCAGCCACATACACCTGAGCTGGCAGGTTCGAATCCAGCCCAGGCCTGCCAAACAACAATGACAACTACAACCAAAATATAGCCTGGCGTTGTGGCAGGTGCCTGTAGTCCCAGCTACTTGGGAGGCAGAGGCAGGAGAATCGCTTAAGCCTGGGAGTTGGAGGTTGCTGTGAGCTGTGACATCACAGCACTCTACTCAGGGCGACAACTTGAGGCTCTGTCTCAAAAAAAAAAAAGATAGAATACATCCTGAGTTCATACTGGTATTTTTGGTATTTTCAATTCAAATTTAAGGGCTACGTATTTTACTTAAACTCTTCCATTCTTTTTTTTTGAGACAGAGTCTCACTGTGTTACCTTGGGTAGTCTGCTGTGGCATCATAGCTCACAAGCAATCTCTAACTCCTGGGCTCAAGTGATCCTCTTGTCTCAGCCTCCTGAGTAGTTGGGACTATAGGCACACACCACAATGCCTGACTAGTTTTTAGAGATGGGGTGCCACTCTGGCTCAGGCGGGTCTTGAACTTCTGACCTCCAGCAATCCACTCATCTTGGCCTCCCAGAGTGTTAGGATCACAGGCGTGAGCCCCTGCACCCGGCCCTAAACTCCATTCTTGCACACCAAAAATTTTGGTTTATAACATCTACAAAATTTCTCATTTGTGTTCCCCATGATATACACAAAATACAATAACAATAGTTTAAGATTTTTTTGGTCTTTCTTTCTTTGATTCTTAGCACATGAATATTGTATATCCCACTATGTTTGTTCAGTTAAATTATTTGGATAAACTCTTTGTGTTTATGTCACCAACTAGATGGCATACATTTGTTTAGATTTGGTTCATGTACATAAATCTGCTTTAGATTTTTATTATAATTATGTAAAGTGTTTACCTAGTTCCACATATATTCAGTGAAGCCTGACTTCTCTTTTTTTATTTAAAAAAATTTTTCAATTTAAGATCACTATGAGGGAAAGCTTGATTTCTCTTCTGGTTTCCTCCACCATTATTTTCTTTTCTCCCCTTATAGAAAGGGCTTGGTGTCCATAGCTTAGTGGTTAGGGTGCCAGCCACATACATCAAGGCTGGTGGGTTTGAAGCTGGCCTGGGTCTGCTAAACAACAATGACAACTACAACAAAAAAATAGCTGGGCATTGTGGCAGGCGTCTATAGTCCCAGCTACTTGGGAGGCCAACGCAAGAGAATCGCTTGAGTCCAAGAGTTTGTGGTTGCTGTGAGCTGTGATGCCATAGGGCGACATAGTGAGACTCTGTCTCAAAAAAAAGAAAAGAAAAAAAATAAGTGAAAATTTTATGTGCTATCTTTCTATTATTTGCTTTTAATATAGGCAAAAATATATACTCATCTATGTTTACTACCCCCTACCTTTTCTTAGATAAAATGTTGATATACCATACATGCTTTTTCCACCTAGCTTTTTACACTTGGCAATATACCCTGGAGATTGCTATATAGGACCAGGCCTTTTGCAGCTGCATCGATAGTCTGTTTGTGAATGTACCATAGATCATTCACCCAGCCCCTTGCTGATGGATGTTTGTTTGTTTTCAGGATTTTCCTATTATATAGGCTGTTTATAGGCTGTTATGATAACTAGAATTGTGTATATGTCTTTTTGTATTTTTACCAATGTCTCTTTGAGATCCCTAGAATAATGATTTCTAAGTTAAAGGGTAAATATATAGGAATTTTGCTAACTATTGACGAATCTATTTCTATAGGAGCATACAGTTTGCACTCTCCCCAGCAACATAGGAGAATGCCTGTTTCTCCACAGCCTGTCCAATGGACATATTGTTGTGCTTTGGGGATTTTGCCAGTCTGATGGGTGAGAAATGGTACCCAGGGCAGTGTAGTTTGTGTTTCTCCTTTGTGAGCAAGGGTCTACTTCTTTCTAAATGGTAAATGCCATTTTCATAGTTTCCATTATTATTATCACTATTTTTGAGACAGAGTCTCACTTTGTGGTCCTCGGTACAGTGCCTGGCTAGTTTTTCTATTCTTAGTGGAGATGGGGTCTTGCTCTTGTTCAGGTTGGTCTCAAATTCCTGAGCTCAAGCAATCTGCCTGCCTTGGCCTCCCAGAGTGCTGGGATTACAGGTGTGAGCCACCAAGACCAGTCACAGTTTCCATTTTTAAAATTAAGGTTTTAGGCTCGGCACCTGAGGCTCAAGTGGCTAAGGCGCCAGCCACGTACACCTAAGGTGGCGGGTTCGAATCCCCAGCCCAGGCCCGCCAAACAACAATGATGGCTGCAACCAAAAAATGGCCGGGCATTGTGGCGGGTGCCTGTGGTCCCAGCTACTTGGGAGGCGGAGGCAGAAGACTGGCTTGAGCCCAGGAGTTAGAGGCTGCTATGAGCTATGATGCCATGGCACTCTACCCAGGGGGATAGCTTGAGGCTCCATCTCAAAAAAAATAAAATAAAATAAAATTAAGGTTTTAACTTGCTTATAGTAAAATCCATCCTTTTTAGTTTTTAGTTCTGAGTCTTGACAGAAGCAAAGGGTTGGTGTAGCCACTGCCACAGTGAAAATATAGTCCACCTTTCACATTTTGCCTGAAACTCAAGTCTTTCTGTACCTCTGTCAACCACTGATTATTTTTTCCTCTATAGTTTTGCTTTTAAAAATGTCAGATAGGGCAGCGTCTGTGGCTCAAAGGAGTAGTGCGCCAGCCCCATATGCTGGAGGTGGTGGGTTCAAACCCAGTCCTAGCCAAAAAAAAAAACTGCAAAAAAAAAAAGTCATATAAATGGAATAGTACAGTACGTGACATTCTGAGCCTGGTTCCTCTCACTTAGCGTGTGGATTTGAGGTTGGTGTATCACTGGTTTATGCCCTTTTATGGCTGACCAGCAGATCATTGTGTGGTTTTACTACAGTTTGCTTATCCGTTCCCTAGTTGAAAGACATTTAGACAGATTATAGGTATTGGATATTATGAATAAAGCTGCTGTAAATATTTGCACACAGGTTTTCTTGTTAACATAGATTTTCATTTTATCTGGGTAAATACCTAAGAATGGGATTGCTGGGGCGTACGGCAAGAGTTAAACTTAACTTCATAAAGAAAAATGCCAAACTGTTGTCCAAAGTGACCAGGTCAGGTTTGTTGTTGTTGTTGTGTTTTTGGTTAGTTTGTCTTTTTGCCAACGTATTAGCTGTGTGGTTATCTGTCATTATGGTTTTAACTCACAATTCCCTAGTGTAATGATGTTGAGTATTTTTTTCATGAGTCCACTTGCCATTTGTATATTTTCCTTGGTGAAATGTACATTTAAATCTTGTGCCCATTTAAAAAAATGGGTCATCTGATGATTGTTGCGTTTAAGATATCTTTATATATTCTAGCTATAAATCTGTTATCAGGTATGTGATTTACAAATACTGTCGTCCCAGGATGTGGCTGGTATTGTCACTCTCCTAATAGTGTCTCCATAGAACAAAAACTTTTTAAGTATTGATAAAGCTTAACTTATTAATTTCCTCTCAAGGATTGTGCTCTTGGGGTTTTAGCTGAGAAATTGTTGCTTGACCTAAGATCACAATGATTTTTTCCTGTATTTTTCCAGAAGTTTTATATTTTGAGCTCCTACGTTTTTGTATGATGCATTTTGAGTTTATTTTTCTATATGGTGCGAAGTATGAATAATGGTTCATCTTTTTGCACACGAGTATCCATGAGGTCAAGCACCATTTGTTGAAGAGATCATTCTCTCTTCATTGAATTACCTTTGCACCTTTGTCAAAATCAATTCTCCATATATGTGGAGGTCTATTTCTGGGCTATTTGTTCCATTGATCTATGCGTCTAACTTTTCTTCAATACCACATGAATTTGACTCTGAGAATTTTATGGTAAGTATGGCTATCAGTAATGTGAATCTTCGAACTTTATTTTTATTTTCCAGAATTATTTTGGCTATTCTACTTCCTTTGCCTTTCCAAACATATTTTAGAATCAGTTTGTTGACTTATACTAAAATTATGGTGGGATGTTTTTTGAAGAGAAGAATGGCTATGATACTGATAGTGAGTCTTTCAAACCATGGACATGATCCATCCTCTGTTTTGCTTGTTTATTTTTATTTGTATTTTGTGTTTTTTAGCACATAGCTCTTACATACATTCTGTAAGACTTATATTTAAGTATTTTATGTGTTTTGCTGAGCTTATAAGTGGAATTTAAAAAATTTAATTTCTAATTTTCAGTGGTTGTATATAGAAATAGATTGGGCTTGTTGCTGGGAGCTCAGTGGTTAGTGTGCTGTCCACATGCACCAGAGCTGGTGGGATTGAACCCAGCCTGAGCCTGCTAAACAAACAAGCAAGCAAAAAATAGCCGAGTGTTGTGGTAGGTGCCTGTAATCCCAGCTATAAGGGAGGCTGAGGCAAGAGAATCGCTTGAGCCTAAGAGTTTGAGGTTGCTGTGAGCTGTGACGCCACAGCATTCTACCGAGGGTGACATAGTGAGACCCTGTCTCAAAAAATAAAAGAAAGAAATAGATTGATTTTGCCTACTGCTTGTGTATTCTGCTAACTGGATAAACACATTATTTCTAGGGGATATTTTGGTAGGTTTGTGTGTGTGGATGTGTGTGTGTGTGTGTGTGTGTGTGTGTGAGAGAGAGAGAGAGAGAGATTTTTTCTGATAATGGTCATATTGTTAGTAAAGAGAAAATTTTGTTCTCTCCGATCTATATGCTTTTTATTTCTTTTTCTTTTATGGTACCTGGGGCCTCCAGTGTGATGTTGGGTAAGAGTGGGAAGAGTAGACATTGTTGCCTATTCTAAGAAGACAAGCGTTTGATCTCTCTCCATTGAAATATGATCCGGTACTACCTTTCACCATTATGTCTGATGCTGGCTACAGAGTTTTGGCGATGCCATCTGTCAGATTGAAAAAGTTCACTGCTATTCCTAGTTTGCTGAGATGTTTTTGAGAATCGCAAATGAATACTGAGTTTTGTCAAAGGCTTTTTCTGAATCTGTTGAGATGATTTAGTCTGTCAATGTGGTGAATCACATTGACTAATTTTGGATTGTTTAACTATCCTTGCATTTCTTGAATAAACCCACTTGGTTATGATGGATTATCCTTTTGATAATTTTGGATTTTCCTTGTCAGAGTTTTGTTAGAGATCTTTGAGGCTATGTTCATGAAGGCTATTTGTTTATATAAATTTCCTTTTCTCGTAATGATTTTTTCTGGTTTGGTTATGGAGGTAATGCTTATAAAATAGGTTGGGAAGTGTTCCCTCCTCTTGTATATGCTGGAGGATTTTGTACAGAATTTATATTATTTGATATTTGGCGAAATTTACCTGTGAAGCCATCTGGATCTGGAGTTTTCTTTGTTGGAAGGTTTTTACCCACAGAATCACTTAAAAAATAGATATAAGTAGCTTGTTCATTTGAAACCTTTTTTATTTTGGGTGGCACCTGTGGCTCAAAGGAGTAGGAGGAGGTGGGTTCAAACCCAGCCCTGGCCAAAAGCTGCAAAAAAAAAAAAAAAAAAAAAAAAAGGAAAAGAAAAGAAACCTTTATTATTTTCTTTCTTCTTCTTTTTTTTTTGATAGAGATGGAGTTTCAACTTTATCGCCCTTGGTAGAGTGTTGTGGCATCACATAGCTCACAGCAACCTCCAACCCCTGGGCTTAGGTGATTCTCTTGCCTCAGGCTCCCAAGTTGCTGGGACACCCAGCTATTTTTTGTTGCAGTTTGGCCAGGGCTGGGTTTGAACATGCCACTCTGGGTATATGGGGCTGGCTCCCTACCCACTGAGCCACAGGTGCTGCCCTATATTTTCATTTTCATTCAATTCTAAATATTTTCTAATTTTTGTTTGTGATTTCCTTTTTTGATACATGGATGTTTCAGAAGTATTTGTTTAACTTTCAAATACTTTGGGAATTTTTCAAATATTGCTCTGTTATCTATTTCTAGTTTTATTTATGTGTATGGTCCAAGAACATGGTTTGTGTAATTTCCAAATTCTCTCTTAAGAATTCCCCTCCTCAGGCGGTGCCTGTGGCTTAGTGAGTAGGGCACAGGCCCCATATACTAAGGGTGACTGGTTCAAATCCAGCCCCGGCCAAACTGCAACAAAAAGTAGCCAGGCATTGTGGTGGGCACCTGTAGTCCCAGCTACTCAGGAGGTTGAGGCAAGAGACTCGCCTAAGCCCAAGAGCTGGAGGTTACTGTGAGCTGTGATGCCACGGCACTCTACCGAAGGTGACAAAGTAAGACTCTGTCTCTAAAAAAAAAAAAAAAAGGAGTTACCCTCCTCTAGTCCTATACCACAAGGCAGGCTCTAAGGAGTTTTACTTTGTCCCAAGATTTCTTGGGTACACTTAGTGAAGGGAGATTTGCAGGGAAGAACCTGCAGGGGGTGAATCTTCTTGAAGCTGAATCTTCCTTGTGTCTGCAGTTCCCGGGGTTTCTATTTCTCTTACTAGTTCATACTTGACCTTTAATTAATTAAATGTGATAGTGAATTTTCCCTCTCAGCTTAAATGGCATCTGCAGGTGTCTGTACCAGTGGTCATGTTCCACTTCTTCTTGGAGGTGCCTGACTTTCCCTAGTAACCTCAACTCTCTAGTGGGCTAAAAAAAAAAAAAAGGTCCATTTTCAGATTCGTTGGTGATTTTGATTGTTTAAGTGTGAGTGTGTGATTGTTCTTTCTAACTTTCTAATCTTTGAGAAGCCTGAACTCCTTTCACTTCTTTTTCTATAAACTGTTCTTATCTCTTGACCATTCTTGCACAGGGCTATCGTCTTCTAATTTGCTGTCTACTTTATGAATTCTCTTTTCAGATTGCCTAGTCTGTGATTAAATCTATCAGCCATGTTCTTAATTCTAATTCACATTTAATTCTGGAATTTCAACTTTGATCTTTTTCAAATATGTTTGGCTGTTTGGCAAATAGTTTTCCGATCATCTACAGATTTTTTTTTGTTTGTTTGTTTAAGACAGAGCCTCAAACTGTCACCCTGGGTAGAGTGCTGTGGCATCCCAGCTCACAGCAACCTCCAACTCCTGGGCTTAAGCAATTTTCTTGCCTCAGCCTCCTAAGTAGCTGGGACTACAGGCGCCCGCCACAGCACCCAGCTATTTTTTGGTTGTAGTTGTCATTGTTGTCTGGCAGGCCCAAGCTGGATTCAAACCCGCCAGTTCTGGTGTATGTGGCTTGTGCCTTAGCTGTTTGAGCACAGGTGCTGAGCCCAGATATATTTTTTTAAAGCATGTTTCCAAGCTACAAAGTTTTTATGGGTAATTATTTGTGGTATTTCTTTGAGGCCTAGGATAAAGTTTCATTTTTCCAGAGAGGACTTTTGTTTACTTCCTAAGGACCCTATGCTTAAGGATGCTGATAGTACCAGCCCTCTTTAAGCTGAATCCTTTGCTTGAGGCCCATTTAAATGGGCTGAAAAATCTGACTTGTGGGTATAAAGTTTTGGAAACAGAGTAGTTTTTTGGTGTCTCAGTTCCAGCTCTCCTTTGTACTAAGGTCCCCTGGGAGTGTGAGGGGGTGGTAGGATTATTTGTATTTAATAAATAGTAGAACCTCTGTAGTTGACCCCCTCCTATATTGACCACCTCCTCAAGTTGACCTAACTTTTACGGCCCAGACATACACCACATGTACGTATCAGTATAGTAGGTCTAGTTCCTTATGTTGATCACTTCTGTATGTTGACCAGTTGGTTACAGTCCTTTGGGTGGTCAACCCACAGAGTTCTACTATATATCTTCATGATATGGCCTTTTGGTCTCTCAACCTGATGGGAAGAAGTCCATTGGAAGTCCAATGGAAGAAGTGCAATGTTAGATTCTTCACACTGAGCATGCTTTGGGCTTTGTCTTTTATTGCCTAAGCCTTGTGAGGCTGATTAAACTAACAGTTGAAGGTCTTTTGCTTTGATGAATGGCTAATGTAATGTCAGGATTCTTAACTTCCTTCATCACATGGATTCTCTAGTTGTCAGCTCTTGGAGATTTATAGGAAGAAAATTAAAAAAAATCTTTTAAAAAAATTTTAGGTTAATGTGAAGATACAAACAACTAGGCTACAATGTTTGCATCTGTTAGGTAGAATTCCTCTTGTAGTTGTGTCCGACACCCAAGAAGTGTCCATATACCCTTATGCTGTGCCCATTAAGTGAATTGTGTTTTTCTCCTCAGTGGGTGTGTATTAGATCATCTATTGGCTTCATATTAGTATTAAGTATATTGGATACTTGCTTTTCCATTCTTGCGATACTTTTCTAAGAAGAGTGTGTTTCAACTCCATCCAGGTTAATACAAAAGATGTAAAGTCTCCATCTTTTTTATGGCTGACTAGCATTCTATGGTATACATATACCACGGTTTGTTAGTCCATTCCTGGGTTGGTGGGCATTTAGGTTGTTTCCACACATCTTGATTGTAAATTGAGCCATGATAAACATTTTAGTGCAAATGTCCTTATGATAAAATGATTTTTTTTCTTATGTGTAGATGCCTAGTAATGGGATTAAGGGATCAAATGGGAGATCTGATTTGATTTTTTTGAGGATTCTCTATACTTCTTTCCAAACAGGCTGTATTATTCTCATTTTTAATATTTTTCTTTTTAGAAGGAAAATCTACCTAGCTATCTTATAAGCTCTTACACTAGAAACAGTAAATTTCATTGAAATTTAAAGTGTAATAACAGTATTGTTGCTATTTCTTTGTATAAATTCTACATCATTTTTTTTTTTTTTGCAGTTTTTGACTGGGGCTGAGTATTGAACCTGCCACCTCCAGTATATGGGGTTGGCACCCTACTCCTTAAGTCACAGGCTCCACCCTACATCATTAATTTTTTTAATTTTTTTTTTTTTTTAGAAAGGGTCTTGGTCTTTCTTCTAGGCTAGAGTTCAGTGACATCATTATAGCTCACTCCAGCCTCAAACTCCTGGTTTAAAGCAATCTACCTGCCTCAGCCTCCTGAATAGCTGGGACTACAGGTATGTGCCATCAAACGTGGCTAATTGGCTTGGCACCTGTGGCTCAATTGGCTAAGGCGCCAGCCACGTACACCCAAGGTGGCGGGTTCGAATCTCCAGCCCAGGCCTGCCAAACAACAATGATGGCTGCAACCAAAAAATGGCCAGGCGTTGTGGCGGGCGCCTGTGGTCCCAGCTACTTAGGAGGCAGAGGCAGAAGACTCTCTTGAGCCCAGGAGTTGGAGGTTGCTATGAACTGTGATGCCATGGCACTCTACCCAGGGGGATAGCTTGAGGCTCCGTCTCAAAAAAAAGAAAAAAATCTGGCTAATTTTTCTATTTGTTGTAGAGATGGGTTCTTATTCTTGCTCAGGCTGGTTTGAGACTCTGGCTTCAAGCAGTCCTCCCAACGTGGTATAATTATAGGTGTGATCCACTGTACCTAGGCATTCTCTTTTTAAAAAAATGTGTTCCTTTCTTTTCTTTTACCATTTCTTTTGTACAAATAAATGTGAATTTTTGGTTGTATAGTCCGTATTGAATGATTCTATTAATTTAAAATCCTGAGGGTCAGATTCTGTTGTTTTTTTCTGATGACTCCTCTTACTTTCTGTTATTTCCTCATTTTTTAAAAAATATAATTTGGCTGCACTGACTTTTATTTAGTGGAGCTATATAAGTGGTAGTCTGTGCAATGTACATAAGAGTGTATCCTAGAGATGGTTTACATTTGTTTCTGTCTGGTGCTCCAGGCATTACTCCTATAAGGGACCACGTTTATGGACTTTCTTAATTGAGAGGTTTAAGTACATGTAGATGGTGCATGGCAGGCCTGTGGTTATCGATACTTAAGATGTTCTGGCTACCTGAATCCCAAACCCAGCTAGACGAGCTTCTGTGCCACCTCCCTTTGATCGTAGATAAACTTTTTTCCTTGAATCTTCTTGCATGGTAACCATAAATCTCTAAAGATCGTGATATTCCAGGTCTGACTTTGCATTTTATCAAATATTAAGGCTTTGTCTCTTGTCCCTACATGACTCTTCAAACTCAAGCTTCTTTGTTGTTTAAAAAAAATCGAGACCAGCCAATGTTCTGAGGACAATCATAACATCAGCACCACTCAGCACTCTAATTTACAGCTCCTTTTTCTTTGCCTCTAGGAATTTTTTTTTTTTTGCTTTCTTATGAGATCAGCCATGCATTTAAAGGATGTTTGTTGTGTTTTACCCAGCATTTCTAAGTCTTTGGTAACAGGAGGCTTTTTAGCTATCTTGTCTGTCACATTGCTAGAAAGTGAAGTCAATTCGTTCATTTTTTAGGGAGAATTTATGTGCTGTCTAATATCTAATTTGAACAGTTAAATTTTTTTGACTACTTTCTAAAAATTGTTAATTTTTATTTTTTAGAGAGAGGATCTCACTGTGTGGCTCAGACTAGAGTGTAGTGGCATGATCACAGTGCAGATGCAGTCTCCAGCTCCTGGGCTCAGGCAATCCTCCTGTCTCAGCTTCTTGAGTAGCTGGGACTACAGGTGCACACCACCACGCTTGACTAATTTTTGTAATTTTTTTGTAGAGATGGGGTCTCACTATGGGTACCAGATTGGTCTGGAATTCCTGACCTCCTCCTGCCTTAGCCTCCCAAAGTTCTGGGATTGTAGGTGTGAACCACTGTGCTTGGCCTGACCTATCTTTTTGAAGACTGAAAATAGTAAATGCAAAGTGCTTGCCATATTTATTTCTATATTTATTTCTCAGGCATAGATATAAAGTACCCACACTTGTTAAACATGAAGAAATAAGTTAATGCACATATGAATTGTTATCCTCTCAAGCCTGTGCTCACTTCTAAACAACAATAAATGACATATTTCAGCCAATCTAGAAATCATTCTCAAGCAGACATCAGAATAGAATGCTTTTGTCTAGTAAAGGTTTCTTCAGATCATGTGAGGATCGAGGCTTTCCCCACATCTGAACTGCTGGCATATAGTATACAAATCAATGACATATTTCCGCCAATCTAGAAATCATTCTCAAGCAGACATCGGAATAGAATGCTTTTGTTCGTCTAGTAAAGGTTTCTTCAGACCGTGTGAGGACTGAGGTTTTCCCCACAGCTGAACTACTGCTGGCATATAGTATAAAAATCAGAGGGCCAGTGAGGCTATTTCCTCCCATTTTGGTGACTTCTATCCTGGGCCAAGTCCATAATTACTTGTAAGCTGCACACAAACATTTGATGTTTGTAATTATATCAAACAATGTTGATAAGGATGTCCAGGCCCTTCTCTCTGTACCAGCGTGCCCCTACCTACAAATACACATATATATGTATACATACAGATATTAAAAGCGAACCTTCCCTGTGGATTATAGCTGAGTACAGCTATCTTTAGGAGGGCACTGCTGGCCATGAAAGGCCTTGGGAGATGGGCACTCTTGTAACTTGCTATCCACCTGCAGCCCCCTTCTGTGGGGCTTCCGGGCCCACCAAGCTCACGGCTTCATCTCAGAGCTCCCAGTACCTGTGCTAGGGCTTACTGATGAATTGCCAGCCGCTGGGGAAGTTGATCAGATATCTGAGAGGACACAGAATAAGTGGCCGCCAGAGCCCCTACCCCTACCCCCTTTCTAGGATGTTGGTGATATAAAGATGTTCAGGCAGCTTCTAGAGAAGAATGTGTTGACTACACACTGTGCCTTTGGGCAAACAAAGAAGCAGCAAGTGGAGTGTGGGGTGCGGGTGGTGGGAGCATAATGACTCGGTTTGCTCTGTGGGTGGCACATGGAGAGTGGGGAGGGGGAGGCTGCCGCTAACTCCGAGGCAGACAGACTCCTGGGAGCTGTGGGTTGTTTTATCTGTATGTTTGTATTTGGGGCTTCAGGGTGGAGTTTACACTGATGCAAATGGATGTGGCATGACTGTCAGACAGTAAGAGACTGCAGACCCTCTCCCCACCTCCTAGTTTTCTAATCAGATAGTCAGGCAGGCTGAACACACGTCATGCCTTGCACTGCAAACATTAGCTGTGACTGGGAAGAGGAGCTGGCCCGAATGCCAAGCTGTGCACCGCCTGTCAGGTTGTGCAGGGAGATTATGTTGACTGTGTAACCACAAACACACACTATGTTTTCTCATGTAGGGATTTGGCCCTAAAGCCCTGTGTAGCACCCCCAGCGCTAGTAAAGCATGCTGGACCAAGTGCGGTGGTAGGCCTCGGCATCTAGACCTCCTGGCCCTGCCCCATTCCCGCAGGGCTGGGAGGGACACAGAGAGACCGTTTATGAGGATATCACAATGATCTAGGTGGGAGAAGCTGGGGAATTGACTGATGTTCTCAGGGAATGGGGCCTGAGCAAAGGGGTTGGGGAAGCCATGGAGGGCTCCTGAGGGCCAGGAGACAAGGAGGTGCAGGAAAAGGCTTAAAAGACAGGCATCAGGGCCTAGACCGTCACTGTCCAAGAGATGAGGGTCAGAGTTTCAGATGCCTGTCTTTTACCTCTTCCTGCATCACATCCTGCCCATGACCTTGGCCTGAGAGGTTGTTGGTTTTGAGACAGACACGAAGAGGAGAGTCTTAGGTTCCCATCAGGGAAGGAGTACATTGGGAACAAAGAGACCTGAGCAATTCCTTAAGGAGAGGGGTCAGGCTACACTCTCCTCTCTCTGCAGCTCTCCTGTTCTCCTGCTCACTGAGAATCACCTGACCCTATGTCCCTGATGGGCCATGCTTTCCTCCAGAGCATCCTCTCTTTCTGCCTTGGGCTCTCCTTTGCTTACTATTACTTGGACTTCTGCTCAGCGCAGAGCTGGTTGCTCTAGCAGTAACCTTTCTCTAGGCCAATTCTGCCCCTTTGGATGGCTTTTGGTGTTAGGTCCTGGACCCTTCCACTTCCCCTGGCTATCTGCAAGTGACTGCCCATTCCTGAAATGTGACACCTACCATGTAGGAGCCCTCTGACTGCTGAGTGAAGGGGTGACTGCAGGGCTGGGAGGGACATAGACCATTTATGAGGATATCACAATGATCTAGGAGGGAGAAGCTGGCGAGTTGTCTTGAGAACTGTAGCGGTGGAGTAGAAACAAGTGGCTGGGTCCTGAGTACATTGTGTAGGTAGAGCCAACAAGATTTCTCAACAAATTGGATACAAGGTATGATAACGGGGTCATAGGATGACATTAAGGTCTCAGGCCTGACAACTGATAGGATTATGTTGCCATTTACTGAGATGGGGAGTTTGTATCGGGAGCAGATTTGTGAAGATTTGAATATGTTAAATTTAAGCATATGTCAGACAGTAAGAAACCACAGACCCTCTCCCCACCTCCTAGTTTTCTAATCATATGTGTGTGTGTGTGTGTATGCAGTCCCCAAGAGGAGATACCAAATAGACCTGGGGTCTAAGTCTGGATTCAGAGTCTGAGTTCACCCTGGCTGAGAATGTTTGTGCCGCAGTCATCAGTGGGTACAGGTAGAGCACTGGTTCTCAACCTTCCTAATGCCACGACCCTTAATACAGTTCTTCATGTTGTGGTGACCCCCAACCATAACGTTATTTTCGTTGCTACTTCATAACTGTAATTTTGCTACTGTTATGAATCATAATGTAAATATCTGATAGGCAGGATGGTCTTAGGCGACCCCTGTGAAAGGGTCTGGTGACTCAGTTTAGCTATTCAATACAGTTTATAGAGTGAATGTATACAAAGACACACACCATCCACACGGTCTCTGATGCTGGAGGGGTGCCTTGGTGAGCTTGTCTGCCTGGGTGCCCTGACCCAAGTCAATCAGCCCTGTGGTCACAAATTGGTGTGTTTGATAAGAGAATTGTACCTTGAAGCTGTTTCTTGGCAGCCAGAAGATGAGGGAGGGGCTGCCAAGAGAAGCCAGGATCCCTGCGGGACAACTGCAGAGGCCACGGCTTTTGAAGGTGGCAGCTTACATGCTCCCATGATGTGCCTCTGGGGGAAGGGGACTGTGCTGTTCAGAGACAACTTCTTAGGGAGCTCACCTTCCTGCTGTGATGCTCTCTGTGTGTGTTGATGGCACAGGAAGTGCTGTAATCCTGTTATCCCTGTGCTTTCCAGCCCAGGAGTCTAAAATCCAATTCTCCAGAAATGTCCGCACACATAGCGGGTGCAGATGTCAGAGGAAATGCCAGAGGGCTGGAGTGTCTTTCCAGCTCCGAGAGCCCCGCTCACATGAGTGCATCCCTGATGATGAGCTTGGGAAGGGCTCAGCTTGGCTTCCGCCTCCCTCTTTGCTCCCCCTCCCTCATCCCTGCTTTCCTTTCTCTAGGGCCAATTGCCGGTGTCTCTTATCAGGTCCGAGTGGGCCTGCTCTTCTGCACATACCCCTTTATTCTGGTATCCTCCCTAGTCCCCCAAATAGCAGAGCCCCTCCCTAGCAGAGGGTCAGCTTATCAAGTGGAATTTCTTACAATGATGTTTTGCATTCTTGGCCTTTCTGGTTTCTCCCCATTCTTGGCAAAGCCTTCCTTTCTTGACGTTAGTTTCATTTGCAGCCTCTCGGTACAGAGAGCTGGGTGTGGCTCTCAGGGTACTGACCAGCTGATCCTATGTCTACCCACTGCTTTCCAGGGGTCTGTCTGGAGCTATTCCTCCCCCCCACAATGTTTGCTTCTCAGGCTCGGAGGACTATTGATAACCGTGCTTTCAGACTGGTCATTTCAAATGCAACAAGAACCAGCAAGCTGAGGATTGTGGCATGTAGACTCTTAGGAATAATAAAGTAATTAATACTGGGTGCTGATGGGGACAATACATAAAAATTTAAATAGAAAATTAAAAATCACCCATAATTTCATGACCAAAAGATAGCCATGATGAACATGTGTGTGTGTTTCCTTCCAGAGTTTTCCATGTATATCCATAAAGCATGGCTAGATCCTACCACTCTGACCCAGACTTTGACCCAGTCTGCTTCTGGGTGGGTGTTGCAGGTGTACAGGAGAGATGCACAAGAGGAGCCTCAGCTCTGTGGGCCTTGGTACCTCTACCCAAAGCCAGCCTGGCCCTAGAGCAGACTGATCTGGCATCCTATGCTGCACTGAGAAATAGGCATTTGGCTATGAGCAGCAAGAACTGCCTGGGTCCCCCCTCCAGGGAGCAGCAGCAGCTAGCCGCTAGCCACCTGCTTCTCTGTCTCCTGGAGGCCCCGCCCTTCTTTTGATCTGTTTTCCCATTTGGGATCCAGAGCACTTTTCTGCTCTTCTCCCTCACAGAAAGGGGCCAGAGGCTGCTGCCTCTCCCATTACTGGGGAAAGCGAGCATCCCTGAGCAGCCACTTCCCATCGATTGCTAGGAGAGCAGCCGCCAGACCCAGCAGAGTCACACGAGGCCACAGGTGGGCAAGGGCTTTTCTCTACAGTGTCAGTGCCTCTTCCCCAGATTGACAGGAGCATTTGAAGGTGTCAGAAAGGAGGCTGCTTTGTCCTTTCTGCCTCACCACTTGGCCCCACCTTGCTTCCTAGTGTGGGATGTAACCCTACCCCTGAGTGAGGTGGTTATGTCATACCTGTTCATGGCTTCTCCCTTGGCACCAGCTGACTCATGTGGGATGTCTCTACACTCTCTGTCTCTTAGGGTCCTATCGACCGTGCACACCCACTCAGTTCTCCCTCCATCTAGAAGCCTTCTCCTCAGTCCCCCGAGCCTCTGCTCCAATTCCTTCATCACACGCAGTCCCCATGGGTACCATGGCCTGGAGCCCGATGGCCAGGGCCCTGCTCTGGGTTTGTACTTTGGAAGGTCACTTTCTGACCCCCATTGCACTGTTCCCCCACCATAGTTATGGCATATTTCCAGGCTATGTTCCATGTACCTGCAACATCAGAATTCTCAGTCTTAGTGATGCTGGCCCCCTACTGAGTCCTGAGTGTGTGTGACCACAGAGGAGTGGGGTGGGGACCTGGATGTGTGGACTGGCCTGTCTACAAAGATGCAAGCAAGGCCCCTCAGGCTGTGGAAAAGGCAGGGGAGGGAGAAGAAGTGGGTGGTTCTGGGCTAAGGGTCTTTATTTATATTCGTATTTGCACTGGTGCCTTGGCCTCTGCAAAGGGTAGGAGGTGCCTGGTCTCCGCACATCTTAACATTCCCTCCTTTCTGTCTTGCTTTAGTAACAAGAATGAAAGCCTTCTGAGAGCAAGAGTTACGGTTTATCTATTTCTATCTTTTGTCCTATCAAGAGGCTCTGAGTTGGGGTATGAAGCTGTCTGTGTCTACCAGTGAGGACTTTGGCTAAGCTGGTTCTTCCTAGAGCGCCCTCCTCAGAACATTTGCTAACTGGATCTGTCCCTCTCCCACTCAGCCCCTGGTTCAGGGTCAGAGGCTGGTAATCCAGTCCTGGACTCATCAGTCACTTTCTTTTTGACACCAAGGGGGCTCATGAAGGGTGGGCTCCTTGTAAAACTAGAGAGACAGCTAGTGAGAAGAGGGTGGTGACATAGGGCATAGTTCTTTCTAGGAGGAAGGGTAGGTAGCATGGGTCACACCAGGCTTGTGGGGCTGGGAAGGAAGACTATATGTGTGGAGAGACCGTCCTCTCTAGGGGATATTAAACAGGCTTGGGAGCAGGAGGTGAATGGAGAATGTTTTAGGCAAATTCCATTATAAAATGCTGTGACCCAGAATTCCAGAAACTTCAGGGGTGGCCCAGTAGGAAGGCAGCCTGGGGAATGAGTTTTGGGGGCTGGCTCTGTGATGCAGTGGCTTGACCCAGGAGCTAGGGCCTCACCTCAGGGCCAGCCCTCTAGACTGCCTGAGAGGCTGGGGTCACACCTGTCTGGCTCTGCTGCAAGGGGTGGAGTCTGCCCAGGGGCAACCAGGCTGCAAGTCCCAAGCAGCAGAGTATAGAAAGTGGCCAAGCTCTGTAGCCAGATCCCTGGGCTTCTTGGTGGCCATGTCCCCTTTTCTACCCTCTCTCTTTCTCCTAATTGGATGCATAAGACTAAATTCAACTTAATTAGGAGGATTATATGCTTCATAAATTTAATATTCAAGCAGAAGCTCACCCCTCCCCCAGCATATTTATTAAAGATGTTCTGGGAGGAATGTTAATGAGTCATGATGTCATAAATATTCAGAACGAAGGAGGGAGAGAGAAAACCATGTTGTTTTAACAACCAGAGAGGAATTAAGTTTTCCTCTTGGGTTGGGGCTTCTGATGGAGGCTGCTTGGCTTTCTGGCTAGGGCGGAAATACCATTTTGAGATTCTGAGCTATGTTCTTGTCCAAAGCCGAGTAGGGCTGGGGTACCATGTGTGCTGGCTAAGTCAGACTTGTTTTGAACTTGAGTACATGCTGTGCTTTTGGGATGCCAAAGCACATATTTTAATGAATAATGGAGGGAAACATCCTAGCCAGATGTCACATTGCACCCATTTGTATCTTCTCTGGTTATTTGCAAGTAGCACCGCTGTAGATTTAGTATGTGGATCTCTGAATATAATTCTCAACCTCCATCCAGATGCTTCCTATTTTATAATCAAAATAACCTGGGGAAGGGGTGGGACAGAGCAGAGAGAGAAAGAGGAGGGAGGTTCTCCCAGGCCTTGGAAGAAGCTGAAAGCTCATCTCCAGATCGTGGGAAGAATCTTTCACAGTTCTACTCCCTAACACCCTTATTTCTGCAGACCGGAACGACTCATGAGTTCCTAATGGGACTGGGTTACTGGGACTGAGAGGCATACCAAGGAACCAGGAAGTCTCCCTTGTGCTCTAATGACATCACAGATGGAGCCCTGGCTTCCCAGTCGCTTTGAGGAGCTAAAAAGCACTCAGATCTAGGCCAGTGGAGAACCCACCTCCCACTCTATGTCCATGCAAGGCTGGTCCTCACCTTCCACTCAGCCTGGCCTGAGCCTCTCAGAGCATGACTGTAGTGGTTGGGGACATGGGAGCTCTTGCACAAGCAGAAGTCTGTTCACTTAGTGATACTGTGGGAGTTGGCTCTCTGCTGTCTGTGTTGTCTGTGCCTTGAGGGTGAGGAGGGAAGAGATGTCCAAATAGACCCAGGGGCAGACCCCGCCGACCTCTTGCTGCTGGGACCCAGTGAGACCCAGGTACTGCCAGTCACTGCAGAGGGTGTGTTGGAGCCCCTCACCCAGCTTAGATTCTGGGAAGCCCCTATCTCCCCTCCCTCCCACTCTGCCTGAGGCCTATAATGGAACATTATCTTTGCTTTTCTCTTGTCTTCTAGTTATATAAAGCAGGTTTGGGGATGTGGGTGAAACTGCAGTTGAAGGTAGGGTCTTTTTATAAGTTTCTGGCAGTTTCTTTAGGAATATAGGGAGTACTACTAATTTCAGGTTTGAGACCTTAGCGGTGATTCTGTGAGCAATTGGAGAAGTACCATCCAGCAGACTCTCAGTTAACTTTCTGCAGGTGAGATGATCTACGGACAGTCCCAGAAGCAGATTTGCAGATTCCCCTCCTATCTTCTCATTGATTCTTTCATTCATTCACACACTAAATTCCTGGGCTCTTGTGTCCTGCAAGGGGCTTGGTGTTAGGGAGACAGATCTGAACGAAAACAGTCATCTCTTCCTTCAGGGAGCATACAGGGGCAAGGTGGAGCCGCAGATAGGGAACACCGGTGTATGGCCTTGGGGAGCAGGGTGAAGGGCAGTGAGAGCAGCAGGGGCACCCAGATTAGGGAAGGCTTTGTGGAGAGCTCAGTGAACCCCAAAAGCTGAGCCCTGAAGGCTGAGTAGGAAGTAATTAGACAAAGAGGCTGAGCAATCCAGGAAGTAGGAACAACATGTACTAAGACCCAGAGGGGACAGACAGGTGCTTTGGGGGAATTCCTGGACGTTCAAGGAGATGGGATCATAGAGGGCAGTGTCTGAGGGGTTGAGGATGGGGGGATAGCTGGCACAAGGAGGGAACTTTATCCTGAGGACTGTTGGTGTTCTCTTTGAGTGTCCGGCAGGGACAGATCCAATCATTTGCCAGCCCCAGAACAATTCTTGGCTGTGGGTGGAGGATAGAATGTGGGGTCTGGTCCTCCAGTCAGGTGATCAGCTGGGAGACTGCTTCACATTCCTCTGGTCCTGTCTGCCACAAGTCTGGTCCAGGGCATAGGAGCTTGTAGTCTGAACTAGGCTAGTGGCAGACAGGACCAGAGAAAAGCAGGCAGATTGGAGAAATGTCTTGTTTCTTATTTGCTTACTCCACTTTTTAAATTGCAGAAATAATGAAGAAGTCCTCCACAGGGCAAGTACCCCCTCCACCTGTGATCTCACCTCCGTGTCCATGTATCCCCAGCCTCATTGGTGGCCAGCCCAAAGATTTGCACACACAGGCCATAGTCCCTTAGCTCTAGGGTCAAGTCATATGTGATTGTGGAGTGAGTTGCCATGGCAACCGAAAGCCAGATCAGGTTTGGCCTGGCAGCTTAGAGGTGATGAAGGTAAAAATGCTGGGATGAGCAAAGGAGTTTGTGGGGCTGATGCAGAGCTGAGGAAAAGGGAATCGTTTCCATGGCCATGTCACTCCAGTAAGCTGGGTAGCAGGGCTAGGCAGCCCTGGGGGAGGACAGGTCTGAGTTCCAACCTGGTGGGTGCCTCTGGAAAGGATCGTGGTAACCATGGTAAGTGTGGTAACTGGGAGTATAAGGACACCTGTGGGATATACATGGCAGCCTTGAGAGCTGAGGTCTACAGGGAAGGGAGGGGCTGAAGGTGTGAGGGTCATGGGCAGGTGGGGTGCTATCACTGGAGCCCAGGGGGGCACCTGTGCTGTCCATAGAGAATGTGGGTGTAACACACCGGGCCCTGGGCTCTGTTGCTCCAGTGGTCAAGTTTCAGGATGGAGTCTGAGGACCATCTCCCCATCTTTCCCTCCACATCCTCGGCCTACACCAGATTCTCACATAGTCCTGCTCTGCTCTAGGCCTGCTTCCTATGGCAGTGAGGGGCTGGGGCATTGTGGGAATTGTCCTGTTGTTATTATACCCCTCTCGCTCCCCCATTAGTCATTGGACCCTGTATAGGGCTTTGGTGCCATCCTGGTGGGAAGGCTCCGGAATAAATCCTGAGAAAAAGAAGCTAGGAAAGACCTCTGGAGCTCTTGCCACAGAGAACCTACCTCCTTCCTCATTTTCTCCTCTTACTATCAGAAGAAGAGAAGAGCAGAGCAATGCGTCGCGTGTTGAATGCCACAGCGACTGTTGGCCGAGTGTGTGCCGCATTTGTCAGGCACAGTGCTGGGCACGTGAAGCTGTTTTCTGTTTTTTTTTTTTTTTTTAAACACTCAGTCTTTTTTATTTTACCTGTTTAAGATTGCATATTTCCTTTTAGCTATTTTTTTCTTTTTTTTATTAGATCATATTTGTGCACATTAATTCTATCATACAGTGTGTTGTTTCTATATACAATTTGAAATGCTTTCATCCAATTAGCCAACATAGCCATCATGTCATTTTCATAATTGTTGTGTTAAGACATTTATATTTGACATTTAGAAAGATTCACACGTACCCTTATAGGAAAAATCATAGGCATGATCCCCGCAATCACCCTCCCTTCATCCATCCTTTCCCCTCCCCTCCCTCATCCCTTTCCCGATATTCTTGGACTCCATTTAGATTATAGCTTTCCTATGATAGTTAACAATTAGTTTCATAATAGGGTCGAGTACATTGGATACTTTTTCTTCCATTCTTGAGATACTTTGCTAAGAAGAATATTTTCCAGCTCCATCCACGTAAACATGAAGGAGGTAAAGTCTCCATCTTTCTTTAGGGCTGCATAATAGTCCGTGGTGTACATATACCACAATTCATTGCTATTTTCTGTTTTGAACATAGCAGCTCATCACGACACCCAGTGAGGCAGGTACTATGTTATCCCCATTTGACAAGTGGAGAAGAGGAGCCTGGAGAGTTACATGAACGCGCCCAAGACCACTGGGGAAGAGGTAGCAGAGAATCCCTGTGTGCGGCCACCGACCATAGCACCTGGCGGCCTTGACCCTGCCCTCCGCTTTAGACATGCTGCTTGGCTTCCGGGCACCTCTTGCCTTGCTGGTGGCCCCTCCCCGTCTTCCCCACTCCTAGCTGCTGAAGGTGCCGTCCTGTTCTTAACTCTGTGCTTGCTTCCTTGGCGACCTCCTTCTGTCTCATGGCTTTACATGGCGTCTCTATGCTGACCACTTCCATAATTCATCAGTTGTATATTTTTACCTCACTATTTGACACCTCGGCTTAGCTTTCTAAAGGGACCCAAAGTTCACATTCTATACTCGACTTCTTTGTCTTCTATCCCAAACTAGCTCCTCCTGCAGTTTCCTGATGGCAGTAAATGGCAGCTCCATCTCTCCATCGGTTTGGGGCCACCAGCTTTATTTCCCCCTCTGTTGCACATCAGAAGCTCACACATTTAATACTCAAACACTAACAAAAGCTGATAGGCAAAAAAGGGCCGTGCATACTTTTGTGACCACCAATAAGCAATAAAAGTCCTCATGGAATCAGCATGTGGCCAACGGGCTGTAGGTTGGACACCCCTGGAGGGCAAAGATTTTTGAGTCTTCCTTGACAACCTTTTCATCCTCCATGTCTGGTCACCCAGACTGCAGTACCATCCCTGTCTCATCCACTGCCTGAGTCATGCCCATCTCTTGCCTGGATGGATGCACAGCTCTCCTGTCTTCCCTCTACCTCAATTTTCAACACAGTAACCTGAGTGATTTTTTACACATAAATCAGTCACATTATTTCTCTGCTTAAAACCTCCTGGTGGGCCCTTTCTCATTCAGGGACAGCCACTGCTGTCATGATGGTCTGAATCTGAAGCCCAGCATCCTCACTGCTGCCCCAGCTCCATCTGCTCCAGCCACTTGGGCTCAGGCTGTCCCTCAGATGTGCCAAGCGCTTTCCTGGTTCAGGGCTTTGCTCTTGCCCTTACCTCCTGGAATGTTCTCCCAGATGGGTACATAGCTGTTAACTGTGTGGGGGCACCTGGGTATGTATGGGGGGGTGTCAGTGGGGCAAAACACAAGCTTCCTTCTGCTCCCCCACTGGTGCTTCCTCAGGGTTTTGTCCACTCTCAGGGGCCCTCTTTTCTAATTTGCACAGAGGCTTGCTACAGACCACTGCCTCTCTTGGGGTCCCCTAAACTCTGAGGGCCTCAGAGACAGCTTGGATTCCCACGAGAGAGAACTAGAGCTGGGTCTGGGAAAATGGTCTGGACAGCCTTAAGCTGCCTTTGGAGGTATTCCTGGTGTCTATCTGGGGCTCTCGCTGCCCACGAGAGAGTGTTGAATGGGTGGCAGCCCATTGTACGCTTCCTGGAACAGGTGAGCAGCTTTTTCAGAGCTTTAGAGTCATTTTCTCAGACCGGAAACTCTAAGAGGCTCCTTGGCAGAAACTGTGTGGGGCCTGGAGGAAACACAACCTTGATTTCTGTCTTTTCTGGCTCCTAATTTTGTTCCAAGTTCTGGTCCCAGGGTGCTCCTTGTGTGCCAAGCACAGAGGTGGCACTATGAGGTAAGGGCAGGGACTCTTGTGCCAGATTGCTAGGTTCAAATCCCATCTCCTCCAGCTACGAGCCATGTGACCTTGAGTCAATTACCTAACCTCTCCAAGCCTTATTTTCCTATCTGTAATGTGGCAATAAATAATAGTACATGTAGAGTGAGTTAATGTGTTTTTGAGTTTAAAAAGAAATTGGGGCCAAAAGATCCAGCAGCCAAATTCACCTTCTAAGGAATCACAAAAGAATGTGATGGGGGACCCTGTAGCTTGTTGGTATGGTTGTCTGCAAGGTGAGGGTGGGAAAAGCTCACAGAGTTGGCGGGGACCCCTATGTCTGGAGACCCCAGCCCTGTGGCCCTGAGCTGCCTGGGTGCTGGAGGCCCCTCTGAGAGGAGGCCTGTAGGTATCTGGGCTGCAGCTGCTATGTGAACAGGGGCAGCAGAGGTCTCTGGGCCTGGCTGGTGGTTCCGGGAGGGGAGCAGCTCTGGGAATGGTCCTCTCTTCAGCTGATTTTGCTTATGAATCATAAATAGGATGAGGCTGTAGGCAGGTGAGAACTTCCTCCGATGCCCTATAGACAGCAGGAAGCTTAGGCAGAGTCACAGATGAAGCTAATGGGAAGGAAGTGTGTGTTGTATCTTCTGGGCTCACCCACTCTCACTTAGAGCCGAGGGCCTTCTTAAGAGAGGATAGCTTGGGTTTGAGAAAGACTTTTATGAGATAGCCTTTTACAGATAATCTGAAGCTTTCTTGGGGCATAGACTGAAGTGATTTTCAATGGGTTGACATCAAATCATGATGTCTGGAAAGAGATGGTGGAGGATGGTGGGGCGGTGGGGACCCTCAGCCTCTTAATGATGGGACAGGAGCTGGAAGCAGGTGCACAGAGGGGAGCAGGGGAGGAAGAGGGAGAGAGAAACCTGTCTTGGGATGTTTGGGTCTTTCCTGCAGTGGTGAGGGAGGCAGGTGAGGTGAGCTTTACACATACTGTACGGACCAGTAAAAGACAAACCCAACAAACTGGGGCTAATATGAGCGAGCTGGCTTCTTTTGTCAAGTGAGAAGGTTAAAAAAGAAAAGGAAAAGAAACTCTGCTCCCCACCTCAAAATACCAGCAGCAGCCTCAGCAGCAGCAAAACCACCATTACTATTATTATCAATCCATGAAGGAAAGGATATTTTAACATGAAAAAGGAACTTTCCCCAGGAAAGGAATAATCTCAGACTAAAGGACGATTTTCCTGAGAAGGGAGAGTTGGCAACCTTACATATGCATACAGCACCACTGCTACAACCACCTCCACCACAACCTACATTATCCTTATTTTTATGTTTCCATTTTGCTTAAATCTGATGAAAGCTTTTCCATGAAGAGACCTGGTCTGTAGATTGGCTTTGGGAACAAATGACCTAGAGTCACCAAGCTGTGGAGAATGGGGAAATGATGAGGAGGGCTCATTTGGAAGGAATGGCTAAGAGAGGGTCAGTCCCACCTGGGCGTCTGGTAGAGCTAGGGGCCAGGTTGATTCTTATAATGCAACACATTTTAGTTTTAGGAAGAAAGAGAAGAGGAGGGAAGAAATAACAACAGACCCTCTGAAGGTCAAATCTGTTTTTGCCAGTGGAATCTCCTCCTAGTTCCCCAACCTCCTTCATAGACCCTTCCTCTGTTTACTGATCTAAAGGCCACTGCCTCCTGCATAAGGATGAACCAAATTTTCCATCTTCAGAAGGAAGCTGTGCCCAAGCCAAGGACCTGGCTGCAACTCTATGAGGTCCAAGTACAGTTCAGCTGGGAAACCCAAGTTCAGAGCTCTTGGAAGCCAGCTGATGTACAGCATGTCTGCCAGTTTGCTTTGGCTGGTGGGTCGCCATGAATAGCTTCCTTAGGGAGGGGGACATTAGCTGCCTCACCTTCAGAGACTTTCTCATCTGTTTAGCTTTTTTATTTTGTGTTCTAAGCTGCTGACTTACCTTGTCTTAATCTGCTCTCACCGTGAGTTCTGACCATCTCTCAAGTGGGAAAATGCCTGGCAAAACATCAATTTCCTCTGAACGGAGATTCTGAATCGTCCATGAAATGAAAGCTTGTTTCCTGAAAGAACTTTAATAGAGCCACAGCACAAAGGTCACAGCTGAGCCGATTGGACCTTTGGTGGCACTGGGACAAAACTCCTCAGTATAGGGGCGCATGGTATTAGTCTGTGCCGGGGCACACAGATGGCTATGGCCGTGTGTATTTATAAGCACACACCTGCTGAGTGAGGCGTGGGGAGGAAGATGGTGGGGTACTGGGGGTACTGAAGGGACAGCTACTCTCCTGTTCACTCTGCCAATGAATGAGCTCTGGGTTAGAATGAGGAAGATTGAATCTGGCCCCAATTCTGCTTTCTAAGTGGCTATGGGATCTTGGGAAGTTGTTTCTCTTCTCTGAGCTTCATTTGCAAAATAGATGTGAAGACCCCGTATCCGTCAGGATGGAGGCAGGAAACCCAAACCACTCTAGGTACTTTAAGCAGAAAGGGATTTCGTACTGAGAATTAGGTCTTTATGAAATCACCGGAGAAGACAAAAGAATGACGTTAAAGCCTTACAGGTCAGAAAATTGCTGCCATCAAATTGCCTTCTCTGTAATCATCACAACTGCCCCTCAACCTTGTGACAAGGCCGTGGACCTTGAATCCAGCCACCACCAATATGAATTGACTGCACCTCGACAGCATGTCCTGGGTCGCAGCCCCTAAATCTGACATAAATGCAACAAATGGGCAGAACCTGAATTGAGCTATAGGAGGTCCGGGAAGTCTCTTTTTCAGCTCTGGAGATAGAGGGTGAAATGGGCTGAGAATTGAGCCAAGTGTTTGGCATAGTCTTTATGCTCTAAAGTTCCATGATTCTGCTGGGGAGATTAGACTGGGGAGTTTCAGCAGAATTGCCAGGGTTTTCAAGTTTTTACTGGTCTTGCCACACCTCACCCAGCCTGCTGTTCATGGCCCATGGTCCAAAGGGGTGAGGTGCCCTGTGTGCTGGTGCAGTGAGCTTTACCTGCTGCCTGGATTCTGTTCCCATGTCTACTCTGTGTGAGGTGGGAGTGTCATGCTGGGATCTGCCAGTGGCCTTCTCTTTCTACATATTCTCCTGAGCAAATGCTCAACATCGTGTGGGTTGGCAAGTAGGATTCAAAGGATGGAGAAAAGTGAAGTTCAGAAGGGAACCAAGAATCCTTCTCTGGAGCCACAAGGCCGATGTCAAGCACAGACAGCCCACTCCTCGCCCAGGACACCAGCAGAGTGGAGCAAGGTGGGGGCTCAGCAGGGCTCCTGTCAAGGAGCTTGGAGAGAGGGGTCAGCTCGACCTTTCCCACCTTACCCTTCCTTCCTGACAAGGCTAATGAGATAACGAACAGGATGGAGAACGGGGGACTGGTGTCCATGGTGGAGTGTGTGGAACAGGGGGTGGAAGACAGAGGTAGAATTTAAACCATTGCTTGATGAGAAGGTTCCCATGCCTATAAAGCTCCTCTCAGTTGGCACCAGTTGGCCCCCTCCCATCTGGTCTCCAGAGAGGTGCTGCCCAGCCTTTAGGGCTGGATTCCAGATCCAAGTGGGGGAGAAGAGGGAAAGGCAGTGAGGATGGCACATGGTGACAAGGCTCTGATTGAGACCTGGAGACACCTGGAGAGGTCCAGTTTCTTTCTCCTGGAACATCCTGAGGACCTCGCCCCATGGAAACTTTCTGAGAAAGTCCAGGGGAACAGACTTGTTTGTCTGGGAAGTAGCATCCTTCAGAGGTAAGCCGCTAACTAAAAATTTGAGCCCCTTCATGCACCCTATCTGGTGTGGCCTGGCCCTGCCTGTCTTGGAGCAGTGCTGCTGCTTGTATGATATGGGACATTCCAGGTGAGAAGGCGTGGAAACAGCAACCCCCTTTCAGATGAGCAACTTCATGGGTTTAAAGTAGAGTCCACAGGTCTTCCTGGATACACATCTCAGATGCATTAAGAAGGGCTGCATATGTCAGTGGGCAGTCCTCTAGCCCAGTGGATGGGAGATCTGGCTGAATCTGAGCTCCCCCACCTCTCCTGGCCAGTGGCTGCTTCACCTGTCATGGGAGGGTGATGTCCATTCTGTCTAGGGCCCTCTTAGCCCTGATGGTCTGGGGTTTCGGGGCTCCCACACACCTGTCCCCTCCCCTTTTCCACAGGGTGTGCGTCCTGCTCTGCCGGCCGACACTGGTTTTCAGGCAGGTGGAGGGGTGGTCCCTGAGTGCCAAAAGACCCCCTTTGGCTTTTGGGAAAGAGCTCGGTTGTGTGCTGAATACGTGTTCTGATGTTGTTATTCAGTGGGAAGAAAGAAGAGGAAGAAAGCAAAGGGAGAATATATTGTTTGGGTACAATCTGTGTTTGCAATTTTCCACATCGGTTCTTTTTATGAACGCTCCGAAAACAAGACAACAGCAGTGGCTGATTCAATATGCACCATGCAGGAAAACAATAAGGAAAAAAAATAAGGGTTTTTAATAAGCACTTGGAAAGGCTGTAATTAAATCTTGGGCTCTGTTTGGAAAACAAGAATCTCATTTAGTGCTTTTGCCCCGGTGCTCCCTAACATCTGCACCCGTGTTTTCTGCTGGGCAATTACTGCGTCCTCTGCGGCTTGATTAACAAATACAGGTGCGGCGGTGCTCAGGAGGGAGATCCTGGGATGGAGGGCAGGGTGGGAGCCTGAGAAGACTTGGCTCTCACCCCAACAGGTGTTGTGGGGACCTGGGGGAGCCGGGGAAGGAAGCGTCACAGAATAGGGGAAGGAGGATGAGGGGAGAGCCCCCTGCTTTTCCTGCTGCTTTTCTGGAGTCTGATTCCACAAAGGAGCCAAGGGGTTATGAGAACACCTAGGGCCCCTGTGGCTGAGCATTCAGGGAGTTTAAAAGAGATGACCAGAAGAAGATGGGACAGGGCGGTAAAAGAATGGGAGCCCCAAGTCAGTGGGAGTTATGTGTCCACAGGGCTTAAAAAAAACATCTTAATTGACATATAATCATTGTACATATTTATGGAATACAGAGTGAAATTTCAATACACACAATATGTAATGATCAAATCAGGGTAATTAGCATATCAATCACCTCAGGCATTTATCATGTTTCTGTGTTGGTTATGTTCCGCATTGTCTCTTATAACTTTTTGAAAATACACAATAAGTTGTTAACTTTGTCATTCCACTGTACTACAGAATGCTAGGATGTATTTCTCCTACGTAGCTGGAATTTTGAGCCCTTTAACCAACCCTGCCCTCCCATCCCATCCCCACTTCCCTTCCCAGCCTTCAGTTTCTAACTGCTGTTCTGAGATCAACCTGTGTAGTTTTGCATATGGGTGGGAACATGCAGGACTTAGCTTTCCGTATGCCTGGCTTATTTTGCTTCATGTAATGTCCTCTAGGCTCATCTACGAGGCCAGAAATGATAGGATTTTATTCTTTATGATCAAATAGTATTCAATTGTGTGTGCGTATCACATTTTCCTTATCCATTCATCTGTTGATGAACAGCCTAAGTTGATTCCATGCCTTGGCTATTGTGCATAGTGCTGCAGTAAACATGGGGGTTCAGCTGTCTCACTGATAAACCAATTTCCTTTCTTTTATATATACCCCGTGATGGGATTGTTGGATCATATTCTATTTTTAATTTTGTGAGGAACCTTCATACTCTTCTCTCTAATGGCTTTACAAATTTATATTTCCATAAACAGTGTATAAGAATTTCCTTTTCTCTGTGCACAAGGTATTTCTTTGCAAAAAATTCACCGAGCAGTATGGACAGGCTTGTTCCTCATACCTCCTATGGTTCACAACAGCTACCTTGACTATAGGCATCAACCTGTCCATAGAAGTACAACACCTACTTTCCCATAAATAGTCCCTAAGGGCCAGTTACTGTGCTAAGTCCCACCCTGCTCTATTGCCTAATGACCCCAAGCTGGCCAGGCCATAGGTGTTTTTATCACTGTCTTTGTTTTCTGGTTGGGAATGTTGAGGCAAAGAGGTTAAGAGGCAAACCATCTGGTTCCAGAGCGCTCAGTGTTTACCTTGCCTGCCTTGGTCCCTCTGCTTGTTTCTCAGAGATATTTTCTCTGTCCTCTTTGTGCATTTTGCTCTGGGTGCCAGGCCTTAGGCATTTTACAGAGAGCTTGCTAGGCAGAGCCTTGGCTAGGCTTGCTTAGGGGAGGGGCCAGGCTCCCTCTCCTGGAGTCTGATGACCCAGAGAAGTGGAATGGGGCTTACCGGGCTTACAGTGAAAGGAGGTGCTTCAGTGGGGCACAGAGACTGCAATCTTGGGTAAAGCTACCAAGACTTTGTTTTCTCGAAGCCATTTCCAAATTTTAATGCGTGATCCCAATGTTACATACCATAAGGATACGTAATATTGGTTGGGTGCTCAGCCCAGAAGTGGAGCTCAGGTTGGCAGTGCTCAGAGAGCTGGGAGAATCCGTTGCCTCTGATGTCTTAGGCTTGTTTATGGGCTGTTTCTTCTTCCAGCTCTCTGAAGCAGAGCCTGAGTCCTTTGGAAATGTTTAGCCTTTCCTTCCCATCCCCTGTGACCTTCAGGAAAGGATTCTCCCTCCCTAAGTCTCAAGGACACATGAATTTCCTTGCTCGAGATTGTGCCCAATGCCACGGTGCTACCTTATGGCTTTGAGATCTGTGCTTTCACGGCTGCTCCTCAGTTCCAGCCCTGAGCTGGCTCCGGCCCTCCCTCCTCGGCTCCTCCCAACAGTGCTGAGGATACAGTCCCTGTGCCAGCTGGAAGCCACCCTGTGTGCTGTGTGTGCTCATGGCAACCTGGTACCCAGCGCCAGGCTCCTGGAGAAGAGCTGAGATTCTAGAGCAGCCAGGCCCCTCCCCGTCACGGGGCGTAGAGCCTCTCACTTCCCCAGCGAGGAGGAGGAAAGCTCTTGGCGCTCTGCTGCCTTTTTTGTGGCCCTCGCTGCTGCTGTTGCCACTCTGGTTGTTGAGGGAACAGCTTTTGAGGAGTTGTCACCTGTACTAACTCAAGAGAGAGAGAGCACAAGTGAGCTAGAGTGAGCAAGTGAGAGAGAGAGAGAGTGATGCACAGGAGGGATACAGAGAGACAGAGGAGGGGAGACAGCGGTGAGCAAGTGAACACCAGCAGATAGAGAAGTCAATTGATATTCTTGTAACCAACTCTGTTAGCACTATCTCCTGTCATCAGTAAGTTGGTGCAAATGGTAAAAATCCAGATAAAGGTGAGAGCAGCAGGTCATTCCTTTAAGGCCAGGGCATTCTGCTTGGTGTAGTCTTGAAAAGCTAAAACAGTTAACTGTTACCCGTTAGTCCTAATTGCAAACTGTAGAAAGCACCTGCGTGTGTCATTAATACCACCCCCTGGCGTGCGTAGTATTCTTTCTTCTGGGAGAAGGTGTGACTTCGTTTATTGTCACTGCCAAATTGGGTGCTGCCCCCCATCCCCGCCCACATTTTTGGATTCAGATATAGGGCCGGGGAGAACATAGCCCGGTAGTGGCTAACACAGACTTCTTACTCCTAAGCATTGCTCCTTCATTGAAGTTTCTTAACAGATCTTGAATTTGGGCCTCTTTTGAGGGACCAGGTGTCATCAGGACTGCTCAGCATGCTGTGGGAAATGGTGGGTAAGAGATTTGATGCTCAACAGGCGGCTGTTCTCCGGTGCACAGTCTCTGCTAGACAGTGACCGCGCCGGTCAACACTCCTGTAAGGGTGGTGCAGATGACCCACCATCTTCTCCAGGTGGGAAATTGGTCTCTAGCCACGGCTTCTGCACTGTTTGCCAGGCCTGACCGTCAACTTCTGCTTCTTGGCACTTGCATATCATCTTCACTGAGGACTTGTGAAGGATCCGACCGTGCCTTGCTGTGATGGACCTACACAGACATGGCCCTCCCTACATCAGTGGGTTCTGAACCGAAGGGCACTTGACTTTGGATGTCCGATGTATCTGCAGTGATGCAGGCCAAGGTTGAGGGGAGGACTGTGCTTTAATCTTCAGCATCCTCCTTCGGTACCTCCCCCACAATGCAAGCCTCTGAGAAGTGACTTTTCTGTGACACTGATTCATGAGGGTGTGTAGAGGTCATGAGCTAAAATCCAAAGTGACTACACTTCTGGTATTGGTACCTTTGGAGGAGCAACGTTTAAAATCAAGATGAAGGACATAAAAATAATTTGAAGTAATGTAATATGTCCCCAGGATTCTGTGGGGGAGGCTGGACTCCCACACAGTCCTTTGCGTTCTTCCTGGGAAAGTGGCAGGAGCTCTTGCAGCTGTTTAGGTGCCAGACCTCTCACAGTGGCTTTTACTGCCTTTAGAATACGGATCAACAACCTTTTTGCTGCTGAGTAATGCAAACAAGTATGTGTCTTATGTGGATGACCCTGAGCAGACCTCGCCCTTGGCGGGAGGGAGAAGGACAACAGAGACAAAGACAGGACTGTGCTGGCTGGGGCCTGAGCTGGAGGACCTCGGAAGCTTCTTGTTCATGAATTTTTCTGTGCTTCTGTGATTTTCTTCATAGTGGAGTAAAAAAAAGTGAAAGGTAGATATGGATATGATGTATACCACACGGTGAGATGTGGGAGTGGGTTGGTAGCAATTCCCAGCGTGATCTCCCCTCTCCCTCCCATCCACCTGCTGTCCCACTGAGTACACCCATTGTCCTGAGGATGAAATCCAGGTCTGACCTCAGGGTCAAGGCCTGAGGACTCAGCAACATCTACCTCTGCTCTGCGCACGGCTCCACTCTTCTTTTGGCCCAATCCATGAAGCTTTTCATCTGCTCCTTCCAACCTCCTTGTGGGTCTATCATCTGCCATTGTGTGGGTGGGAAGCCATGTGAGTTTTTGCTGCAACTCAGCTGCACTTGCTGGGAAGCTCAGCCACCAGCGCAGAGTCCAGAGCATGGAAGGCCTCACAGAGTCTTACTGGAGTGATCTGAATCGCACTGCCTCAACCGACAACCCATTTATGCCTGTTTCCAAAACCCAGTATGCACAAGAATCATCTGGGCAAGGTATTAAAATGTAACTTCCTGGGCTCAACCTCAGAGATTCTGAGTTAGCAGGTCTAGAGGGGAGCCTGGGGGTTCTGCATTTTTAATAAGCCATTTATCTGTGTGCTGTGGAGTTGTGACTTTTGGGCCATGGAGGTTCTCCTTTGACTTCCTAGTGTAAAATATGCTCCTTCCTGCCTGGCATGGGTTAGTGACCTGGTTTGTGAATCAGTCTTCCAGGACTCACTTTTAATGAACAGATCTTGGTTTTAGAGGCCCTCTTGTAGCAGGCCTAGAGTTTTCTATTTCTTCATTTTCTTACCCTTCTTGTCCCAAGTATTCCTCCTCCTCCTCCTCTTCTTCTTCCTCTTCTTCTTCAGAAAGGGTCTCACTCATTCTTTTACTAAAGCTACAGTACAATGATATCACCATAGCTCATAGCAACCTCTAATTCCTGGGCTCAAGCGATCCTCCTGCCTTAGCCTCTCAAGTAGCTGGGACTATAGGCTTCTACCACAATGCCTGGCTAATTTTCTCTCTCTCTTTTTTTTTTTCTTTTTTGTTGAGATAGGGTCTGCTCTTGTCCAGGCTGGCTGAACAAAGCTCAGAGATTGGAAAAAATCATGGCTCAGATGGGCTCTCCTAGCCCAAGTTTGAATTATTCTGTCCCTAATGAGGCCTTTCTTCAGTAGAACAGTCATGGAGCCAGAGGACCTTGTGCAACCTTAGCCTATGATCAGGCCTTTCTGCCTGTGAGGAAGTCAGGCTCACCTTCTCCCCCATTCCTGGCTCTGAGCCCAGGACTTACATGAGCAGGTGAGGGTGGAGACTCTGGCCACTTTGGAAGCAAATTCCTTTTGCAGGAGTTCAGAATTACCCCCTATATTCTTCACATGGATCACTTTCTCACTGAGGGAAGAACACAAGTCTGAGCTTGAGAAAAAGGGTCTGAGATGAATCCTGGTGTATCTGAACACTGGTGGCATGGCCTTCTCAGCACTGAGTCCTGTCCACATCAGTATCAAAGGTCTGAAACTAGCAGCCCCATGGAAGCTGGGACTTTTTGGTGTGCCTTTGGGGGATGTCCATAGAGTTTATGTTCTAAAAGAGGAAAGAGGAAATGAAAACACAAAAATACCATTTAGCTGGAACATATTCTCCTTAGTAAAGTATCTCAAGAATGGGAAAAAAGTATATGTACTCAATACCATTATGAAACCAATATATAAACACACGTTCATAGGAATGATAAAATACAAAGATAGTCCAGAAGGAGGGGAGAAGATGAGGGGAGAAAAGGTGAAAGGGTGAATGGAGGGAGGTATTTGGTGGGATCTCACCTAATGGGCACAGTGCAAGGGTACATTTCAAAACAACTGAGAATATGTTATAAATGTCGTACCGCAAAATAAGTAAGTAAGGTGATGGTTATGTTAATTAGTTTGATTTAAGCGTTCCACATTGTATATTGAATCATCACATTATACCCCATAAATGTATACAGTTAGGATTTAATAAAAATTAAGTTAAAAAATAATATTTAGTACATCAAAATGTTATAAACTTTAGGAAGAAAAATAAAGCAGTGGAGAGGGAGGTATTGAAGGGTGTAATCAGGGAAGATTTAGCTGGTGATCTGCAGAAAAGGTGGGAGCAGACTGGTGACCATCTTGGGGGAAAGCTTCTAACATAGGAAAGAGCAATTCACAAAGCCACTCCAAATAATGGCATCTTGTGATTTGTACAGCACCAGATAGAGAGCTTTTGACAAATGCAAAATCCCTGAGCTCCATGCTAGACCTGTGATCAGAATCTCTGGGGTTGGGCCGAGGAATGTACATTTTAATGCCTTGCCTAGATGATTCTTGTGTACATCGGGTTTTGGAAACACAGCCATAAATGGACTGCTCAGTTCATGCAGGGCAATTCAAGTCACTCTGGTGTGTCTTCATGAAGCCTTCCATGTTCTGGAGTGTGTTCCAGCAACAGCAAGATGGCCAGTGTGAGCTCGGTGCCTGTGGCTCAAGTGGCTAAGGCACCAGCCACATACACCTAAGGTGGCAGGTTTGAATCCAGCCCAGGCCTGCCAAACAACAATGACGGCTGCAACCAAAAAAATAGCCAGGCGTTGTGGTGGGCACCTGTGGTCCCAGCTACTTGGGAGGCTGAGGCAGGAGACTCCCTTGAGCCCAGGAGTTGGAGGTTGCTGTGAACTGTGATGCCACCACACTCTACCCAGGGTGACAGCTTGAGGCTCTGTCTCAAAAAAAAAAAAAAAAGATGGCCAGTGTGGCCAGATAATCACAATGACCATGGCAATAAAGACAACAAAACCAGCAAGGTAGGTATGATTTTTTATCTCCATTTTGCAGGTGACTTGCCCACAGTTACACAGCTATTATATGGTAGAGTTTAGGCCACACAGCTTGATTCCAGGGCCTGCTCTCTGTCTGAGCCGCCAAATGGCAGGACATGGGAAGGAGTTTACTGTATTTGCCAAAGACAACCAGTTTCTTAGAGATGGAGGGAGTTCTGTTCATGTGACGTGGTGAGGAGGGGTGCTTTCTTTTCTCTTCCCCTACCAGTTAATTGCTGAATATGTTAGTACAACACAGTCAATTTTTATGGAAACCCAGACATAGTGGCCCTTTGTAGATGCAGAAGGAAAAAGCATACGAAAAAAGAGAAAGAAATAGGAGCCCCATGGCTGCCTACGGGAGAATGATTATATTTTCTGGCTGTCCTTTCTAGGTCTGTTTCCCTCCTGCTGCCGCAGGCGCTGGCCGTGGTGCTGAATGCTGATGTGCCGATGCAGGGTGAAGTCGTGTGTGCTGGGTGATTTTTGCTAGTGCAGCAGTCAGAGCGGGAGGTGTTTTAGTGCCTGATGCAGGATATTGGTATGGACAGGTGGTAAGAGCTTAGAGGAGGAAGGTGTGGCAGGAATGAGGTCGGCTTGCCCATTTCTTGTTCTAAGATTGGTCTATGATTCACTACGCATGATGGTCTCGGTGGTCTAGTCCTGGGGTAATGCTGGTGAGGTGTCTGTGCCAGGACGGCAGCTGTAAGCGCCCTATAGCCTCCTGCTGCTAAGTAGTGTGAGTGTGCACTGCTCACAGAGGCGAGGCTGCCTGTTCTGTGATCCTGGACTATTTACATTCCACCTTTGCTCTTTGATTGTTTTTGTTTCTCTACCCAGGAATGTTAAAAACTTGACTTAAATCACCTTTGACTTCATGGAATTACATTAGCTATTTCTCTTTTAAAGTGTTGTTATAAAGTGTAGCTATTCACACACCGTCTAACAGTTACCTATTTCTATTTTATTGTCTAATCAACATTTTCTTGAGTTCATGGAAATTATTTTCCATTTTATTTGGTACTCTCACTGCATAGTTGTGGGTACATCCTTTTGAGTCTTGGTGCTTTATCAAAGCTTTTTGTACCCTACTCTGTATCTCTTTTTTCTTTTTTCTTTTTTTTTTGAGACAGAGCTTCAAGCTGTCCCCCATGGGTGGAGTGCCGTGGCATCACAGCTCACAGCAACCTCCAACTCCTGGGCTCAAGCGAGTCTCCTGCCTCAGCTTCCCAAATAGCTGGGACCACAGGCACCTGCCTGGCTACTTTTTGGTTGCAGCCATCATTGTTGTTTGGCGGGCCTGGGCTGGATTTGAACCTGCCACTTTAGGTACCTTAGCCACTTGAGCCACAGGCGCTGAGCCTGTATCTCTTTTTTCAACAGAGTCACAGCAATTTTTGTAGGGCTAAAATCTCATATATTAAACTTGTTGATTTTTTAGGATGTCAAATAGCCATGTATGTGTTGAGCATTATAGATGTGATATGAAGAAATGTGACTGAATGAAGATGAGACCAGGGTAGGTAAAATCCAAAGGACCATATTTATGCTCCTTTGCAGTTACATTTTGTGGGTGAATTGTGAAAACTATAGGTTTCTTTCGCTTGTCCCAAACTGCTGGCCCAGTTGGCAGCCTGCCAGGTTATTGGTCTTCTATGGATGTGTGGACTGAGTGCTTGAGTTATTGGCAGTTGGCCACGTCTTTTTTTTTTTTTTAAGGAAATATTACCTCATTGTTCTAGTTCTTTGGCCTGGATATTTGAGTAGAGCCAGTAAACATTATCCTGCCTTGGGGGAGTCCAGATTTATTCTCTCCTGGAGTCAGAGAGAAAGGAACAGAAAATAAAGAAAGGGCCACTGATCACGCCCGATCCCTCCACCACCCCCATCAGCTCTGCCTCACATGGTGATCCAGGTCAATTCTGCCAATATCTTTATCTACCACCTTTTTCAGGGACTTGGCAGCTGCTTTTGCAACAACATACTAAGTATTAGAACTTATTCTCTGCTCTGGGAGAGACTTGCAGATGTTTGACGACTTGGGGACACTGTAGAAAAAAGCATTAAACTTTCCAACATAGTTGGGCCTAATATTAGTCATCTGTCAGCAGGGAATCTCAGTGAGCAGGAAGGAGAGCCAGAGTTGTGCGTATGTGTTGGGGGTCATGAGAGGCTGAGAGACAGCACTCCAAGAGCTAAGTAAGATGAGGAGGAGTGGAAGGAGGGGGAAGAAGGGATGATGAGAAGATAGGTAGAAGGAAAAGCAGACGAATTCAGGAAGAAAGTAAAAGAAACTAAAGAAGGGGTGTGGAAAAATGAAGCTGAGGCAGAGAACGCAAGATGGATGTGAAAGTTATTTGAAAAGAATAAGGCAGTGCAGGAGCATTACAGAGGTGTAGGAGAGGAAATGGCATGAAGGTGGAGGGGAGAAGAAAAGACGGATTGGGAACAGGCAGAGAAAGGCACACGCAGACAAAGAGGATATGAATATTCCAGGGTCATAAGAAACCAGGGACTAGACATCTTGTGACATCAACAGAAGGCAGAGGCTGCAAGACAAAAGGCAAGTTAAGCCATTTTCTGGTCTGTTAAGTCACTCACGATGTGCTGGGAAATGATGTCTGCCTGTGATCATTGTTTACTTAGAAAGCCAGGCTGACGTGAGATGAAATTAACACAATAGGATGGAAAATTGCTAATAAAACAAAAATCCCTGCCATTAGATTTTCATAGCCTAATTATTCAGCACGTTACTCACTAATGGCATGAGACATTACCATGCTAATGTGTAGTCTGCATATGTCAGAGAAGGAAGGATGGGAGGGACTTTTACTCTCTGCAAATGGAGAAATTACCTACTCCCAGATGGACGACGGTTGGGATGAGTGGGGTACTGGTGGCCGGGGAAGGGAGGCAGCCACAGACTTTTCTCAGTCTGGGCAGGAAATAGAGCCCCGGGGTCTGTTCTTCTGTGCTAATCAAAGCACCATGGGCCCTTCCCATCCAAGCTGCTCTCTGCATCCACCATGTGTCCCTCCCATTTGAGAGTCACATTACCAACAGGAATAAGATGTGAGCACAAATGACAAGAAGCAAAAGCTGTCTTTAAGTGCACCCCACAACTCTGCAAACCTGACTTTGTTTACTCTTCCTTGCATCCTCTGATCACTATCTGATTCACATCTTATGAGGTTAATTTATTCTTGTTGCTTTTATTTGTAAATCTGTTCTGTTAAGAGCTATTCTAATTGCCCTTGGCAAAATAAAAAGATACTAGAGTCAGGGACCATATCTTCCTCATTCTAACAATGGATCCAGAGACCGAGGCATCCATCCAATTCTGGCTGAATGAATATCCCTGGGCTATGTGATGAATGCAAGGAAAGCAAAACTAACATTTTCCATAAGCTACCCATGAGCTCTGCGTGGGCCATAAGGTGGGTATGCATATTACAAAGGCAGACATTCGACCAGCGAGAGGCTGGAAAGAGTGTCCACAGGTGAGTCCCATCCTAATGGAGGATAGCAGCAGGGCTACACCTGTGGAAGACTGATTGCATCTTTTTTTTTTTTGCAGTTTTTGGCTGGGGCTGGGTTTGAAGCCGCCACCTCTGGCATTACTCCTTTGAGCCACAGGCGCTGCCCTGATCGCATCTTCTTAAGCCTTAGACAATCCTACAGTCACAACCCATTTCCAAGATGGGTAGTTTGAGGATGAAGGGCCATCTGAATATGTGTGTGTGTGTTTGCTTGAGTCCGTGCCCTTACTGTGGTGGGCTCTGATGGCTGCAGCTCTCCTCCTCTTCTCTCCTCTGGAAACAGAAACATGTTTTCTAAGGGGAAGCTCATTCCAGATCAATCTTGTGGGACCAAATACAGCATTTGATTCAAAGATGATTGTGTGACCTGGGCTGGATCAATTAGCATATTCAGCATCCTTCCGGTACTTTCGCTGGAACCAGTGGCAGATAGATTCCTCTCTCTCTCTCTCTCCTCATTTCTGTCTCTCTCTTTCTTAAAGAGCTAACTTCCTGAAAATTTGTGATAGATTTAACTCCTTAAGCCTTTTTTGCAGCATATGAGGGAAAGTTACCTGAAAATAAAATCAACATAGAAAATCAAAGTGTGTATGACAGAGAGAGAGAGGGAGAGAGAGCTAAAGAGAGAACACAAGAGAGACAGATCTGATACTGATAGTGTTCAAATCAGTTACGGAATCCAGACAGCTCTGAGGTGAGCCCTGTCCTTTGGACCTCTTGTTTATACAGGTCAGACCATTCTCTTTGTGCTTATGCTAGTTTGAGTCAAATTTGTGTCACATGCAAATCAAGACGTCCTTAGTAAAATCTTTTCTTCGGCTTATCTCAGCTTTAGAATGTCTAAGGCATTCTCGGACACCATGAAAAGAACAAGACTTTATAATTCTTTACAACTAATACATCCTTTTGTAGCCTGTCATCTACTTCTGTGGTGGCAGGGGAAGAGATAGGTCAAGAATCTTGCTGAGTATTAACTCAATGGAGTAAAAGCTGGTACGGAGGTCCTTGATCTTCTTGCCTACAAAGGCTTTTTGAAGCACACTTTTCTCAACCTTTCTTCTGTCTTTCTTTGGACTTTTCCCTCTTATAAATGGCTACGAAAGGTATGAAGCCAAGGGACAACTTCACAAAAGAGCTAGGTTTTTCAGGAGGATTTCAGAGTGGGGCTTGCTTGAGGTGTAGCAGCGTCACTGGCAGGGATCTGTCTCCGAGCAGCCTGCATGCTTCTCCATGTGCTGACACAAAAGTGTCCTGAGCAAAAATGTCCTGGTGGTGATGCTGTGCCAGGAGAAGTAAACAGGGAGCAAGGGCTGGTGGTCATTAGGAATAATGAATGGTATTTTGATGTTTTTTTTTTTCTGGGGACGTGATAAAATTTCTTTCCCACCCCTTTAAAGGCAGGTGTGATTGGATGACTTAAACAAGTGTGAGCAGAAGCAATGTACCACATCTGGTGTTTCATCTTCGAGAGCCACTGTAATTTTCTATACTTTCTTTCATGGTGACTGGTGACATTCAAGATGGGGAGGTTCCATCAACCAGGTTGTCTTTGAAGACAAAAAAAGCAGCCAACATGGCCTGGACATGAACTGTGAGGAAGAAAGAAGCCTTTTTGCTTTAAGTCACCAATTTTGGCTCAGCTCCTGTGGCTCAAGTGGCTAAGGCACCCCCCACCTACACCTAAGGTGGCGGGTTTGAATCCAGCCCCCGCCCACCAAAAACAATGACGGCTGCAACCAAAAAATAGCCAGGCGTTGTGGTGGGTGCCTGTGGTCCCAGCTACTTGGGAGGTGGAGGCAAGAGACTTGCTTGAGCCCAGGAGTTGGAGGTTGCTGTGAGCTGTGATGCCACGGTACTCCACCCAGGGGGACAGCTTGAGGCTCTGTCTCAACAACAATAAAAAAAAGCCACCGATTTTTTTCTTTTTAATTAATGGACTTTTTTGGGTTTGTTTTAACCATAGTTTTAGATTTATAGAATTGAGCAGATAGTTGAGAATTTCCTTACATCTTCCTCATTGATAGTATCCCTTATTATTAACATCACATATTAGTGTAGCATATTTGTCACAATTAATGAACCAATATTGACATATCATTATTAACTAAGTACATGGTTTATATTGAGGTTCACTTTTTGCATTTTATAATTCTACGAGTTTTAAAAAATGCAGGTTACATATCTATTGTTATAGTATCGGACAGAATAGTTTCACCACTCTAAAAATTTCCCATATACCCTTATAGGATGAACCATAGGTGAATCTTTCTAAATGTAGAATATAAATGTCTTAACACAATAACTAAGAAAAAGACATGAAGGCTATGTTGACCAGTTGGATGAAAGTATTTCAAACTGTATACAGAAATAGTACACTGTACCCCATGATAGTGTATTAATGTACACTGCTATGATTTAATAAAAATAAAATAAAAATAAAATAAAAATTTCCCTGTGCTTTACCTATCTATCCCTTTCTCACCCCCCATCAAGGACCCCTATAAAGTCTCAGTAGTATTTCCTTTTCCAAAATGTCATATAGTTGGAACCATAGATTTTGTAGCCTTTTCAGACTACCTTGACTTAGTAATATGCATTTAAATTTCTTTGATGTCATTTCATGTCTTGATAGCTCATTTTTTTGGTCATTGAATAATATTCCATTGTATGGAATATAATTTGCTTATCCATTTGCCTAATGAAGTATATCTTGGTTGCCACCAATTTTTGGCAATTATGAATAAAACTGCTATAAACATTTGTGTATAGGCTTTGTGTTGGCATAAAGGTTCAACTCAGTTGAGTAAATCCCCAGGAGTGGATTGCTGGATCATGTTTAGCTTTGTAAGAAACTGTCAAACTATCATCAAAGTGGCCACACCTTTTTGCATTGTTTTGGATTCTTGCCAATATTTGATGTTGTCAGGTTTAAAAAAAATTCAGTTATTATACTAGGTATGTAGTGGTATCTCATTGTTGTTTTAACTTACAATTCTCTATGACATGATGTTAAGTATCATCTATATACTTGTCAGTCATCTGTGGGTCGTCTTTGGTGAGATATCTGTTTAGATCTTTTCCCCATTTTTCAATTGGGTTGTTTGCTTTCTTCTTATTGAGTTTTAAGAGTTCTTTTTTTACATTTTGGATTTATGATCTTCATCAGATATATGTTTAGCGAATGTATTTTCCCAGTCCTTGGGTTATCTTTTCTTTTCATAAAAGTATCTTTTGCAAATCAGAAAAATTTAATTTTAATAAAGTCAATTTATCATTTTTTTCATGTATTGAACTTTTGTTCTTGCATCTGAAAACTCATCTCCAAACCCAAGATCACCTGACTTTTCTTCTGTGTTATCATCTAGAAGTTTAATAGTTTCACATTTAGGTCTGTGATCTATTATGAGTTAATTTTTTATAAAAAGCAGAAAGAAGGTCTATATCTAAATTATTTTTTTCATTGATTTTCCTATCCTTCTATTCTTTCCCATGCAGTCTTGATTATAGCACCTTTATAGTAGTGTTGAAATTAGGTAACAACAGCTTTTTGACTTTGTTCTTCTTCAGTATTGTGTTGCCTATTTTGTGTCTTTTATCTTTTCATATAAATTTTAGAATCATTTTGTTGATGTTCACAAAATAACTTGATAGGATTTTGATTAGGATTGCCTCTAAGCCATAGATAAAATTAGGAAGAATTACCCTCTTAATAATATTGAGTTTTCCTATCCATGAACATGGTACGTAATTCCATTTATTTAGATATTTGGTTTCTTTCAACAGAGTTGTATGATTTTCCTCACATGAATTCTGAACTTGTTTTGTTAGATGTGTACCTAAGTATCTGATATTTCAATTTTTGTGCTTATGTTGATAATACTGTGTTTTAAATTTTATATTCCATTTATTCATTATGGGTATAGAGGAAAGCAATTAAATGTTGTATGTCAACCTTGTGTCCTGAAACTTTGGTATAATTTCTGGTTCCTGGATAAGTTTTTGGTCAGTTCCTTGTGATTTTCAGCATAGACAAACATGTTGTCTGCAAAAAGAGACAGTTCTATTTCTTCTTTCTTGATTTGTTTAAATTTTATGTCCTTTTCTTGTCTTATTACACTATTCTAGGACTTCTAATATGATGGTGAATAGAGTGGTGAGGGCAGAATTCCTTTCCTTGTTCCTGATCTTCAGAAGAAATCATCTAGTTTATCACCATTAAGTATAACATTAGCTGAAGGGGTTTTTAGGCTTTTCTTTGTCAAGTTTAGAAAGTTTCCTTTTCCTAGTTTGCTGAGGTTTTTTTTAAAACCATGAATGGGGTGTTGGATTTTTGTTGAATTTTTTTCTGCATCTATTAATATGATCACATATTTTTCTTCCTTAGCCTGCTGATGTGATGTATTGTATGAATTGATTTTTGAAGTTGAAAGAGTTTTGCAAACCTGGAATAAGTCTCATTTGGCCATGGTGTATAATTCTTTCTATGCATGGTTTTATTGGATTTACCAATATTTTGTTGAGGATTTTTGCATTTATATTCATGAGGAATATATGGTCCTTTATTATAATGTGTTTGTGTAGCTTTTCTGTTAGGGCAATGCTGATCTCATAAAATGAGTTAGGAAATGTTCCTTGCACTTCTATTTTCTGGAAGAGATTATGCTGAACTGGCATGATATCTTCTCTAAATGTTTGGCAGAACTCACTAATAAAGTCATCTGGCTTTTTTTTTTTTTTGCAAGGACATTAATTATTGATTTGATTAAAAAATAGATATAAACCTATTCATATTACCTCTTTACCCTTGTGTGAGCTTTTATAGTTTATATTTGTCAAAGGACTAGTCTATTTCACATACATTATCAAATTTGTAGGCATAGGGTATTCATAATGTTAATATTCCTTTATTATGTTTTAATGTTCAGAGGATCAGTAGAAATAGCTCTTCTTTCATTTATAATGTTAGTAATTTGAATACTGACTATAGATTTATCAATTTTATTGATCTTTTGAAAGAACCAGCTTTTGATTTTGTTGAATTTTTTTTATTGATTTCTTATTTTCAACTTCATTCACTTCTGCTCTAGTTTTATTATATATTTTATTTGTTTCTTTAGAAATTTTACTCTTTTAAAAAGAATTTCCTAAGGCAAAACCTCAAATAATTGATTTTAGATCTTCTTTTCTAATATATGCATTCAATATCAGAAATTTTCCTCTAATCTCTGCTTTCGTTGCATCCCACAATTTTTTTCTACTAAATATAAGAGAAGTGGGGAAACATTGGGTTAGGATAGTGATCTCTCTTTTTTTTTTATTGAATGGTAACTATGTACATTAATGCACTTCTGGGGTACAGTGTGGGGTTTTCACATGCAATCTTAAACACTTCCATCAAACTGGTCAACACAGCCTTCATGTCATTTTCTCAGTTATTGTTTTAAAACGTTCATATTCTACTCTTAGAAAGATTCACTTGTACTCCTGTAAGAAAAACCTCAGAAGTGATCCCTCCAATCCCCCTCTCTCCACCCATGTGATCTCTTTTTAAAAAAAAATTTAAATAAACATTTTATTTTAAGATGGCTTCAGATTTACAGATAAGTTGCAAAGATAATACAGAGAGTTCCTGTATCCCTAGGTGAGAAACTGATACCCAGTTTTTCCTGCTGTTAAAATCTTATGATACTGGAGTACGTTTGTCACAGGTAGTGAAGTGGCATTGGTCCGTTACTATTAACTAAATTCTACCCTCTATTCAGGTGACCAGTACTCCTCAAAATTGTCGATGTCATACAAAACAAGAAAAGTTTGAGAGACTGTCACAAACCAGAGGAGGCTAAAAAGACATAATGACTAAATTCTGTGTGACATTTTGGACATTCCACAAATTTTGATCAGTTGAATTTCCATTTTTATTTAGTTTAAAATACCTTAAAATTTAGCTTGGGAAAATTCAGCCAACCTGGGATGCATAAGATATATGAGCAAGAAAGAAATTACTCTTTTAAGTTATTAAGGGATTTCTTTTTTTGACCTGTAGAAAACCTAGACTATCTTGCTGGTAAATAGGGACAAAGGCTTTAATAAGTGTAGCAGTTATGATTCTTTGTTTTGGGTAACAGAAGCTAAATCTGCTTATTTTAAACAAAAGGAATTATTAAAATGAATATTGGGTAATTCAGAATATCTTCAGGAGTCTTGTAGTACCTGGATTATATGTTATGCATCTGGGAACAATGTTTCCAATGATGCAATAAAACCAAGACACCTTTGTTACTGCAACCCAGCACTGACCCTGATGATTGTTCTGAAGATGCCAAGACTGAATTTTGCCCTAGGAACTGGAAATAGCTGTTTTCAAACAACAGAGTCAATTTTCTCAGCTCCTGCCTCTTTTCAGTTCTCGCGTCAATACAAAGTTGGTGAGGGTTCATACAGGTTATTCCAATAGAATGACGACATCTGCTGCATGAAGTAACAGAACTGTAGGAGTGTGATTAACAGAGCTCTACTGTAAGGTGACCTTGGAGTCCAGACTCTCAGCAGGGGCCTGAACACACCCCTTTACCATTGTGAGCCTGCAGGGTGGATGAGGAGGAGAGGGGAGGAGTGTGTTGAGGGCAGTAAAACTCCCTATTGATGCAGATTATTATGTGTTTGTGTTCCCAGATGTACTCAGCATGATGTCACCAACTAGCCCAACACTAGGCATGGATTGGGCACTCAATATTTAGAGTCAATAATGTGTCTAAACTTGTCTGGGTTAAAGACCTTGGCCACTCAATACCTGTCTATCTCTTTTATTAGAATGTAAGGATTTTTCTAGGGACTTTTGTCTGCTTTGTTCAATGATACAGCCCAACCAGAGAACAGGTCCTACAAGAGTGGGCTCTTGGTAAGTATTTGTCAAGTGAGTGAATGAGCAAGTTAGTGAATGAATCTCTCTTCTGTTATTTGAGACCAGAATATTCCTAATCCAGATTCTTATTTCTTTTCTTTTTTTTTTTTATTAATTGATATCTGTATACATTAATGCAAACATGGGGTACATTGTGCTGTTCCAGATTCTTATTTCAATGTCCCTGCGAGAAGTTTCTTTTTGATTTTGTTCTGCCCTTCATCAGCTTCAGCAAAGGGGCTTCAGAAAAGCAACCAAGTGTCTAAGCAGCCAACTTCTGCCATTGTTTCCATAGGTCTTATGATAAGGGCCCTGCGGGGTACTTTGGAAGGAAGCTGGCCCAGTATCTACAATATCCTTTCCTTTATAGCCCATCATGCAACTAGTTCTTTGCTATTTCAGCTGTACTTTTCTCTTTCCAGTCTTGGTTCTGATTTTCCCTTGCTCATTTGGACCCTAGAATAACTAGTCTGACTGCAATGCTCTCTGCGTCTTAGTGATGGTGATCAGCCCACAAAAGAACTTATCCTGCTGATCCCGGTATCATACCCAGAGTTAGGTCCTGACCACAGAGAACACAACAGACTGTTGACCCAGAAAGGACTTTGGAAGTCACCCAAACATGCCTGTTTTGAGGGAACTTTTACATTTTCTGTTTCCTCTGCCTGCATAGCATTTCCCTTCTGTCTTTCGATGGCTGGCTCCTTCTTGTTCTTGGAGACCTCAGTGTGAGATTTCTCTCTTCACGTAGGTCTTTCCTGGGTATGCCATCTGAAGTAGCCACGCAGGACCTCTTTATCATAAGACAACCCTTTAATTGTCTGCCTATTACTTACCACTGTTTCACATACCCTTATTAGTTTGTTCATCATGTACGTAGACAAACAGCTCTTGCCACATACTAAAAATGTTCATTTGTTGAGTAAATGAATCCGCTTCAAGCCTCATGAGAAACTCAAGCCCGGATAAGTAAAGTAAACTTACCATGGTCACACGGCTCAGTGGTGGAAGGGCATAAAGTAGCTCCGTGGTCCTTGACTCTCATCTAGAGCTTTTCCCACCATACCAGTTTTCATAGATAAATGTAAAAAGAATGAACATTTTTCCTCAGTATGTACCAGTCTCTGTGCTACACGTCAGTCAAACCATCCTTATGATAACCCAGCAATGTTGGTAGATTTTACATTTTTATGAGTAAGGACACAGAATCTTTGGGATGCTAAGTAATTTGCTGGGTACCACACTGCTACAGAGTGAGAGTTGAGATCTGAACCCAGCGTGGTCTGACTTTCAAGTTTTTTGTACCGTCTCAGCTTGCATGAGACCTCCAGGTAATATTTGTGCTTTATTAGTATTTCTGTACAGTAAACCTAAGCTGTGAATAACAGGGAAATTTCAGGCGTTATGGAAGGCTGACAGATGTGGCGTAGAGAGGACACACAGCTTTCTTGTTGCCCTTCAGATCACACTAGAGAGGTGACATCTGTCTCTCTGTCTCACGAGTGAGGCTCACTGTCCTAGAGTCTTGGAGGCAACTGTCACACCATGTAAGTTGCCTCCAAAGGTGTGCCATACAAATGAAATCTCTGCCCCGCTCCCCTCAGTTTTCTCCTTGGGAGGACAAATAAAGTTGGGATGTATGTAATTGATGCCCGAGTGGCTAGAAAATGAAACATCTCATCAATGATTTATACATTTCCTAATACAAAATAAAACCTGTAGACCAAATGATAACGGAGCCCCTACAGTTCTCAGTTTCTCATCCCTCAATAGCCTAGATCCCATGTTCATTCTGATTCTACTCATTCCTCTGTCCTCTTGGGCTCTGAGCTATACCCACTTGGCTGCCTCCTAACCTGGGCATACTGAACCATCCCCTTCCTCATGCTCTTTCCCCAGGCTATGGAATATTCTTGGAAGAACCACACAGGTCTCTGACTGGCCTCCCCATGGATCTGTGTTCTCTTGCCCCACCCAGGCCTCTGGTGCAGCTCAGTAAAGCATTTACTTTGCTTGTGTTGCTGGACCCTTTCCTTTCTCACTGCTTTAGGTAAAGCCATTCTTGGGCATTCAAAGGGAAGACATGTACACACCTGGTTTGACAGAGACAGAGCTTTGGGGCTGGGGGAAAGGTGTTCTTAGCACCTGTAACAGCTTTTCAGATGCTGGCATCTCCTGGGCTTATAAAAATCTAAAGATGGGCTTATGGGCTCAAACTCTGGTCCCTACAACTTTGATAAAGGATTTGAGGAACATCGTATTGGAGAGTATGATCTTCCTTCCTTCCCTTGTTATCTCATTTCCTATCTTTCTTTCCATAAAAACTAAGCACCTACTGTGTGTCAAGCACCATTCTAGGTTCTATAAAAGAAAGCCCAAATCTCCGATACCCTGTAACTTCCATGTGGGTAATAACTGTCTTCTGTGATGTACCTTCAAAGAGTGTAGTGCCTCCTGCACCCCCTGTGCCCCTGATGCTCATTTGTTGGCCTCTCCCCTGTGAGTGTATCTACACGCTCATTAAGCTTGGTTATATTCGTGGGCTGAAACAATTTCCTGGGGCTCAAGTCTGGTTCACTAGATTTTTCTTTCTAAGACAGACAAGAACAAAGGCAAAACCAATGAGGATGCAAAGAGAAGATACACCTGTTCAAGATAGAAATCCTCAAAGCAGCTCTTGTAGCAAACCAAACATTAAAAGTAATTTTGGTTGAGCTGAGATTTCCCTGAACTCAAAAGCACAGGTGTAAGGAGATGAGAGGGAAGAATTATCTTGGAGATACAGTAATAAGCTAATACAGCGTGCATGACAACTTAGGGACTGAGAATTCATAAATATATTCATGTTTTCTTCCTAGTAAGATTGATTAAATACCCAAGCACAAAGTTAGAGTAAAGAGATTGAAAGAGCAGGAGAGAGAAAGGGGGGGAGAGCTACGGAAGTTCTGCTAAGACATATCAGCTCTGGACAAAGAATACTTCATCAAACACATAAACAGTCACTGCCTGGTACATTAGAATCTGGAAGCATCATCAATTAACCTGCCAGGAAACTTTGCAAAAGGTCATATTTAACATTCATCAGGCTCTGGCAGTGTATATTTCCATGGTTTAGAAGACAGAAGAAAGAGACCAATTTTGCATTGCATTTTCAAAATCACTTTCTAATTTTTTAGCAAGAGTAGGAAAAAAAAGCATTTCTAGCTGATTTAGAAACAGAGACTTGATTCCTTGTCTCCTGGGCGTCCCTTGATTGTGAATGTTGAGGCACACATTGCCTGGACCTGGGGTTCATTTACTTTCACATTGAGTCCTTCCACGTGCTCTCAGCTGCATGGTGGTCCTATTTTGAAAAGGGCCTACTCATAGGTGACAGGGGAGCCACAGAGTAAACAAGCAGCTCCAAGGAGAGACACAGTCAATAGAAAGTTGAAAATGGAAGGAAAGGAACAATGATCCCAGTGGTGGCCAATTTGGAATATGAGTAAGCCTACTTTCTGGTCGGCTGTGGGACCTTAAGCCAGAGTCTACAACTTCAAGTCATTTAGTAGGACCATGGGAGATACTAGACTGGCCATTCCTGGGGTCTTAGCTTCCCCATCCACTGAATGGGCATGATAACACTTGTCTAGAGAACAGAGAGAGAGAATGTTTTTATTCATCTGATGGATAAAGCTGTGCCATAAATCTAGATTATTCATTTTCTGTGCCTTCTCTCTGCCTGTTTCCTCCCTCCCTCCCTCCCTCCCTCCCTCCCTCCCTCCTTCCTTCCTTCCTTCCTTCTTCCCTCTCTCCCTCCCTCCCACTCTCCTTCCTTCCTTCCTTCCTTCCTTCCTTCCTTCCTTCCTTCCTTCCTTCCTTCCTTCCTTCTTCCCTCTCTCCCTCCCTCCCTCCCACTCTCCTTCCTTCTTTCCTTCCTTCCT
>CAUYQV010078623.1:0-18132 GCA_963574575.1 Galagoides demidoff
AATATGAACGTTTTAACACAATAACTAAGAAAGTTACATGAAGGCTATGTTAACCAGTTTGATGGAAGTGTCTCAGATTGTGTGTGAAAACACCACACTGTACCCCAGAAGTGCATTAATGTACACAGTTACCATTCAATAAAAATAAATAAATAAATAAATAAATACTTAATTTCTGCATACAAGAAGAAGAAAAGCAGCCTTTGACCTTTAGGAACTAGCCTGATCTATATCCAGACCTCAGGATTGCTGGGAGCTGGCCTGGCGCTCACAGCTAGTCCATGTTGTTCTCTCGTCAGATATAAACAACCTCACAGAATGCAAACATCAGATGGGCTCACATGATGACAATGTGAGACAAAAAACAGCTTTATAATTTGTCTAAGCACGGAAATAAGGTCACTGTGCATACCACAGAAATACCAAACATCTCCCTCTTTTCCTGATCCGAGTGATGGCTACATCTTGTCCATTATAGCTTTAGCATACATCTAGTCTCTCCTTCCTCTAGATAAGATTGATTAAGATCTTATCTAGAGGACAAGTATGCAATCACAGAACTATCACTGATCTCAGACAGAGCTCAATGCAGTTCAAAGCCCTACTGCCCTGAACTCTTCTAAAATCCCTTTAGGCCAGATCCTACACTGCTTCCTTTAACACCCTCTCAGTTGCTCCATGGCTCCTGTGGTTTTCAGTCTCTCCCATTGCAATAACCATAAACCCAACTTGTTCAGCTACAAATGTGTTCCTGGTGGTTTCTGGCAAGAGAGCAGTGGCATAGCCATAGCTTAAAATTTGTGAATATTACACTATTAGCTAAGTACAAATATAAAAGAATTTTTAAACTGTAAAAGTTTAAATGTCAATGTATTATTAAGATTTCTAGGCTAAAATTTTGATTTTTTTATCAGGATAATACAAACCCACAAGTATTTAACATTCTGCTTTTTAAATATATGTGATGAATAGTTCCCTTTTGAGACACAAAACATATACATTTCTACTCGAGGTCCACGATGAGTTTTACCATCCCAACTGATTGAAGATCCTATGGCTCTAAAGAGAAGTTCGTTATTTTAAAGATTCCTTTCATTATGCTGAGGTGATCTTTGTTCTAGTTCAGCTTTTAAATTAAATTGATACCAAGTAATACCCTTATCCTTTCAAAAATAGTACCGGATCAACATTTTTTAAGCATTATATTATCAGTTTTTAAAATTAAATAACATTTATTTTTCCTTTTTAATTATCACTTTAGATGGTGTAAATTTAAATTATTTTATGTATCAATACAATAGGTCCCTTCTATTTAATTACCCTTTAATATAATACTTCTATGTGTGTGAAGAACGTTATTATAATTAATTCTTTTATTGCTTTAGTAATTGGGATCAATATATTTATAGTTTGTCTTCAAGGCATCAAGCAAAGTTTAGGAGGTTAAATATATAGTTATTTAAATTATTTTCTAGAACAGAATCAGCTACCTCACCATCTTGCTGCCATCCAGAGATGCTGCCCTGTTTATACTATTTTTATTTGGAAAGGGATCCAGTGTTTTCAATAACCAGGTAGCCTGTGGAAGATCGGCTGGTTTGTGGTTGTGCCTTATGTAAACATTTTAATATCGGATCCCTAAAATCCAGAGGCTCCCCGAAAGGGGATTAAAACTAAATCCCCTCTCTCTATTGCAGTGGTGGATTAACTGTGTATTCTCTCTGTGGCTGCTTTGCTCCCTGAAGGCTACAACAAAAAGACTCAGTGCTCCTTAAACATGCTGTAATTGGAGATTTTCAAAGGACAGGAGTAAAAATGACACACTATTAAGGTGGAATATTTTCTGATGAATCTTTCTTAAAGAAGGACCAGTTTAAAGCCCTTGTATAAACTCCCAAATAATCTAAACTCAAAAGAAGTGGAATTAAAAAGAGGCGCAGTCTCCTTTCAGAAACCCAGAGAAATAAGTGGAGAAAATATGTCCCTGTTAAAAGTTCTTGGAATTATGTGCTTAAAATTTGTGATATAATTCAGTAAATCAGTAGGTATGGTTTTGTTAATGTGTTTCATGATTCTTGTTTTCAGTTTTCCCATTTTGGATATGTTAGATTGCCTTTGAGGAGAAAGAAAAGGTTCAGCATTTTTAATGCATTTGACCATAAGTTGTCTCCAAATGCCAGAAAACTGTGTTAAACCATAAATCACGAATCCAAAGACTTCCCCGAGATGTTAGCAAGGCCCAACCGGGTATAAGATCACATTTTGTTAAGGATCTGAATCACATCACCTTCTTTCTCACCTCACCCCAATCTAGAGTAATCCGCATTGATTTCTCCAGAAGGGGAATGCAAAAAGTAACATCCTGAGGAGCGTCCTGGTTGCTTAAGGGTTAAGGGAGCGGTTCGAACCGGCCGGAGCGTTGGGGGATTCCGAGGCGGGCGCTGAGGCTGGAGGCGCCGCCGAGCGCGCGCGCAGACCCTCCAATAAACACAAAGGAGGGCCTGGGGAATAGAAACCCAAATCCACTTGTAATCGTACAAGAGATTCGGGCATAATTACTTGAGCAACCTAGATTAAGATTGATGAGCCTTTAAAGTGGTTCTTCAGATCGACCGCCTCGCCCTTTGGAAAGAAAAACCTTGTGGAACCGAGGTGGACCCCACTCCGCCGGGCTGCGCGGGGAAAGCGCCCGCCCGAGGCAGAGGCCGGGGAGTCCGCGGGCTCCGGGCTCATCTGGGCACCGAAAGCAGTGAAATGAACGCACGGGCTGTGCGTTAGTCTGACCCCGGCGGTCACGATCCGGGGGCGAGCTGACACCGATACAGTTCGCTTCCTAGCCACCCCCTTTAACCCAGACGGAAGCCGGCCGAGTCCTGTCTACACCTCCAGCGTCAGGAACGGCCGGCTTTGTGCAGGACGGTGGCAGAGTCCGTGTGTGCTGTCCCAGAGCACACGAATTTGGTCACGGTCGCCCGCGCCCCGCCGGCCGGGTACCCGGGCGGTGGCGAGGACCTTGGGGCGCGGGCGGGTCTGCGCACCGAGGGGCCCAGGGCAGAGGCCTGCGCGGCCGCGGGATATCTGGCTTTTTATTGCCTTTTTCCTACTGCTACTGTGACTCTTTTGAGTGAGGAAATGGAAGGGATTATGAGGCGCCCTTGCTGCTGAAAAGTGAATAGGTTATATCTGAGTCCAAGTCACACTTTAGTCCAGGATGGCGAAGAATGCCACCGTTGCGGGGGGGGGGCGGGGGGGGGCTTTAAACGGAAAATTTAAGTAGTACCCCTTTGGGTTAATAGTCCAACATGTGAAATTAGCGATTTCCGACCTTAATTCAGCTTGAATTCGAAGTAAGGGCGCTAGTAGGGACTTTCAGTGACGCTTTAGTACCTTTTCTTTAAAAAGTTGTAAAGTAACACTTTCCAACGCTTTTTTGAGAATCGTTTTGTTCTAGCGTCTTAACATTTACTTCACTTGGCGGATCCTCTGTGAGAAAATGACTACTAACTTTTTTTTTCGTTCTTTTTTACATAAAAACTTTAATGTCCGTGTGTACGCGTATGTTTGTGTCGCGCCTTAGGACACCGATAATAATCTTCAAAATTCACAATTCTCAGTACAGCGGATTTTATATATTTAGAACCTTCCCCCCCACACACGCATCCTCTCGCCTCTCCTTGGGGAAAGCCGCTGTTGAGTGCACCGACTTTGCACGATGACTGCTCTTTGGGGGCAGTGTGACTGCAGCGAGGGTCTCTGGAAAGCCCTGCTGCTCGCTGGAGAACCCAGGCATTATGGAGCCCGTTCTGCGCCTTTAAGCTGGTTAATGGCAGCGCCTCACCAACCATGTAGGATTCCCAGGCGGAGGTTGAGCATTTATTCGGCATCCTGACCTCTTGGGGTTTTATGGAATTATTTATCTCTAGTCTTGTTAAAAGGTAATGTATAAAAGCCAAGAAGACCTTATCTCACATGAAAATAGCTGGTCGCATAATATAGGGAACATTGTTTTAGCTCATTTTTAACAATAAAAACTCAGGGTACCCTTCTGGGAGGGAGTGAGAGAGGGCCACAGGGTGCACCCTCACTCCCTTGCCCCTGTCTTGCAGGCCCAGTGGTTCTCAGCACCCCTGCCCAGCTCATCGCTCCCGTGGTAGTGGCCAAGGGGACTCTCTCCATCACCACGACAGAAATCTACTTCGAGGTAGATGAGGATGATCCTGCCTTCAAAAAGATCGACACGAAAGTGAGTTAAAGCGATTCCTTGTACAGTACTGGTGGCTTTGTGGCCAAAAGTGGTTTTCAATTTTGCTTGGTTTTAAGTGACAGTGGGGGAGGGGAGCACGTTCTCCCCTTTCTCATAGAAAATAAAATGAATGAAATAACATATGGTTTCTTTAAGGAATTGAAGAATATATTAATGAGTTTAAATCCTGTATTCCGAAGCATGCACATTTTAAGTCTTTCTGTGAGTGTCTTTGTGTGCACTTGGGCAGATTTGGTAGTTAAGCCAATTGCTCCCAAGTCCCCGGGGTACAGCATTTCAGGTTGAGACTGACTAGGGAAGGTCTTAAGAAATTTCTTATTAAGATGACTTTTAATTTTCAGAACTACAGTTTATAGTGTGAATTATTATTTATTGAAAAGTTATAAGGAAGCTGGGGGGAAGCCAATTAGATATAACTCCATCTCCATTATTATTTCCATTTTTTTCATCTCTTGAAATTAGAATATAGGTTTTACATGGGGGCATAAGAGGTAAGAAATTGATTCTCTCAGCTTGGATTTTGAATGTGTATATATACAGCATGCATTGGCATTCAGATGTTTAAAGATTGTACTCTTCTTTGGGCGTAATGGCAGAAAATACCTATAACATATATTAAATTTTATTGTGTAGATTTTATATTCCTGAGCACTAGTGTAGCTCTACACATCAGCACTTTCTTCCGAGAGCCATTTTATTGTTTTAACTTTCATATTACTGTACAATTTGCAAACTTTTTTTCTGAGTTTAAGAATTCAAGAGCATTAAGTGTCATGCTAAATATTCTAGCATCATTTTGCAAAGGTCTTCCTTAAAGTGTTTTCAGAGGCAGTTATTCTAATTCAAAGACAAATATTCCCACAGATCCAGAACGTTACTATGTTTAATTCATATACTGAAATAAAACATAAAACAGTATTTAAAGACTAGCAACTGAAATTCTAAAATTTACTATCACCTGAATTGACTATCTTAAGGTTCATAGGTGATTAGCCCTTTCAGCACTTGTTGACTCTTAAAATATTCCCAGTGGATTGTCACAGGATTCTTTTTACATCCAACCAAAAAGCAGTTGAGTTTGTTTTTTTTTAAGGAATGTACTGTATTTAATTTTAAATAATTTAAAGTTTACCTTTATATTTTTATCATTAGCCCTATGAAATAAAATGGAATTTTGAATTTTTGATTATTCTGCTAATAGAATCCTTATTGCGTAAAATAAGATTTGACATAAAATATATTGGTCAGAAATGATCTTCATTATACTAGTGTAGTTTTCATATACAAATTTCAAAAGTTTCACTGTAATTTTAAATTCATTTCCTCGGAGTCAACCTGATTTTTAACTTATAATCTCTACTGTCATGATAGGTTTTTTTCCCTTATCAAAAGTACTGCAGAAATACTAACCAGAAATAGCAAGCTTTCAAAGGTAGATTTAAATGATGTCTGTGGTAGAAAGGAATTGTCTTATAGTTAGAAACTAAGGGTAGATTATCCTCTGTAGCTATACCAAAAGAGCATTTCTCCAATATTTTGTTTATTTTTTTAAAATATATCATTAGCATATTTCTTAAAATATTTAAAATATTCAAATGGGTTGGATTTTCAAAATGAGCATTACATCGTTTGGAAAAAGTTTAAAGTGAGACACAACAACTTTTATTTTACTTGATTTATTAGCATCTAATTAAATAAAAACCAGCAACAGAAATTAAAATCTAAATCACAAAAGTAATTATCCAGTGTATTTCAAGTGCATTTTTCAAATATATAATTCAGATTTTCAAGCGTTATTATATAAGCAGAATTCAAATTTCTTTGAATATATTTAAATAACATTTCAAGTATATTTATGGAATGTCAGAAATAGAACAAGCAATATTTGAAACAAAATGTAAACTTTTTAAAGTTCAGACGCTTTCAAACACAGATAAAAATACCATGAGGAAATCTACCTTTAAAGGATATCTTTGTTAGTGGAGAATGTCTGGAAGTAACCAAAATGGCAATTGAAGTTCTGTTCACCAAATCACAAAACACCAACGTCCACACTTCCAAAGACAATGCGAGATCACAATCTTTGTCACAAATCAAAATATACATTACATTTTTCTTCAGATGGCATATCCAAATCGTGTTTACTCACAGACAGATGCACCTAAATCACCGGGATTGCTATAATCCTTTGATAGTTGAGACAGTCTTCCCTGTGGTCTTGCATTACAGCCAGGCTGTTTTCCGGGTGTTTCCGTGTAGGTTTTAAGGGAGATGGGAAACTGTGTGGAAAGAAGTCTCTTAATACTTGTGGGTTTGGGCTTTTTTCCATCCCCTTCCACTACTTCTTCTTCCCTTGGAGGGGTGGGTGAGATGATGTTTTAAACATTGTATTATTCCTTTTAAAGGAAGAGATTGTTTGCACTGTTGAGTGGAAAAATATTAGATAGGAATCGAACAGGAAGTTCACACTTAATTAGGACATTTCGGCTCTTGATTAAATTGTCCTCTAAAGTTTTTCCAAACTTTTCGGGTTGGTCAGGATCTCTCTTGCCAGTCGCCACGTTTGTTTGGCAGCGTTTTCCAGGGCCGAGTGAGGTTTGCCTTGAAACAGATCTAAGTTCGGTAGAAAGTAATGGGGACACCGCCGGCACTGCAGGCAGGAGATAAGTTGCAGCAAAATCCCGTTCAGCCGATCACCCAGGCAAGACTCGTCCCAGTCCGACTCGCGGGGATGCTTCTCACACTCGTAGGAAACCAAAGTCTTCATATGATAATTGTTCAGGGGCTGCCCAGGCAGCTCTAGGTGACGATCCCTTAAGGTTTTGAGGATGGAGAGGCATTTCTTTCTGCAGCCCCCCATCTGCAGTCTGTTCTCCGCTTCCGCAAACTGCAGCACCCAGGCGTCGCTCTCGGCCGAGCTCTGCTTGCCGGCCAGGGAGTGGCACTCCTTGGACAAGAGATTGAAGCCTTCCGCTTTGACCTCCGCCACCCGGTTGGGTCCCGGCCAGGGGATGTGGGGAAGTGGCCAGTGGGCAGCACTCCTGGGCCAGATCCCGGTGCATTTAAAAGCCGGGGTGATCTGCACCACGTACCTATCTCGGATTCTCAGTTTCACTTCGCTGGTGTCTGCCACCATCTTTACCACATCCCTGTAGCTACATTTGTCTACCGCTTGAGCCACCAGCGTCTGAAACCTGGACCGGATTTTGCGCGCGGAGAGGTAGCCGGAGGCGGTAATGAATTCCACCCAGAGGGACATGCTCCTCTTGCGGCCGTCGCTTAACTTCAGCACCGCGCAGCCGGGCAGCGAGCCGTCGTCCACGAAGTTGAACACCCCCATCTGGTTAAGATAAAGCACCACTTCAAATTCGGTGGGGGAGATGACCTCCAGGCCTTCGTAACGATTGTCCATCTCGTTGAGAGAGCTGATGAAGCGGGGCTCCTGCACTTCCACTTCCTTCAGTACGTCGGAAACTACTTTGCAGACTTCCCGGATAGTTTTGGCAATGGCAGCTTTCCTGGCTTGGCATTTTTCGTTGTAGTATTTATTAAGATGGTAGACCAGCTTGGCCTGGGCCGCGATCATGTTGGGGCAGAGATCCGGATTGTACACCGGAGTCTCGCAGTAAGCTGTGGGATCCAATGCGGCTGCTAGAGCTGGAGCCAACTTCGGTGGAGAAACGGGCCGCAGCGCTCAGAAATGTACCAAAAATGTCTTTCCGAAGTGCTGCAGCGGTGATTTCCCTGTTGCGGCCGCTTTTCCCTTTCTTTTATCTTTGAGCCCAGCTGGTCTTAAAGTGAAAGATTTGTTCTCCCCCCCCTCTGTCTCTCCTCTTGGTTTAAAGAATCCTTGCGTGAGAGAAACGCATGGAGAGATCACCTTCTCCGTAATAAAAACAAAAGTTGCGCTGAGACCCAGGCAAGCTCTTCCAGTAGTCAAAATAATCACCCCCTTCCGTATTTATTTATGCTTTCCCGTAATCATGGTGTGTGCAGGACTGTTAATCAGACGGAGGAAAACTGTGCTGCGTGTGTGTCGGGGGTGAGTGTGCGTGTGTATATGTCAGAAGAAGCTGCTGTGGGTTTGTCTAAGAGCCCAGATGCACTCGTGTGGAAATTATAAAGGCAGGGCCAGGCAGGCGGGCGGCCAATCGCCACTGGGCTCGTCACGACAGCCTCCTTCAGCTCCAGCCCCGCTAATTAATCCCCCCTCATGGATATAGGCACACAAACTAAAGGTAGGAGGCTGCTGCGGGCAGAAAACTACCCAGGCCACCTAGACAGTTGGGAAATCAAGAGGAATCTCTCAGCTTTGGTATTACTTGAAGCATATTGACATTTTGAAAAGACTTGGCAAAGCGGCTCTCTTCTGTGCTGAAAACCCTGCTTGTCTTTTACCACTGAAATGCAAATACAGGTGTATTAATGTTCATTCATCAATTGGTGAACAAGATGGGGTTTTCTAAAGCAAAGTAACTAACTTGCATTTAGAGTGAGATAATTAATGTCCGTTAATCCTTGGGGTCTTTTTAAATGCAGGTTGAAAGTTTACTCTTACAGGCACAGACTACTGGCATATGGAAGTTGGCTTTAGATGGAGTAATGCCTGTGTAATTTTCTCATTCCGGATGTTTCTATAACGTTAAAATGTTTTTTTTTAACGTTTTTGCAGGTACTGTGCTTTTTTTTAACCTATGTTTTTTTCCTTATTTGCACTTGTTGAAAGGAATCTGAAAATTATTGCTGAATGTGTTAAATGTTGTCTACCCCAGTTTAATTTAGAATATTTATAAAATGTTTGGTACATCCCTCCATTCACCTCTTTGCACTTTGGTAGACCTACCCAGCATTACCTGCAGGACACTAAGCTGTATACGCACTTGAAAGAGGAGTTGAAAAATAAATTATCTCTAGGATTAGAGAGATTATTTTAGTTTGATTTCATAATATGAGCTGTGTTGTCATACAGAAAAAAGTGAGATGCTAGGGGTCAGACCTACTTACAGATAACTGTCCTGAAAATGTGAAGGTTTGAGGTTTCTGGCTTGTTTATAAATGAATAATTAAGGATATATCTCCTGTCTTAAGTGTCCTTAGTGGTGACCTAACAGTAGGCTTCTGTGATTTGATTGAGAAAATGGATATTTTCAAAGAAAATTAATTTACAGATATCCAGGTTTTTTTGGATTTAGACATCATTTTGGGGAAAAATTTCTAAATTTTGGAACCTTGAAACAAGAAGGGGAAATGGGTTTACGTACAACTTTTTTTCTGGTGGTACCAGTTGTGTTCTCAAAGTACAAGAAACTAAAAAAAAAAATACTACTACTCAAGGGATATGTAGTGGTTTTTAAACCTAGGCGGACTTTTACTGCCTAACTTTAATTTAAATGCTGTCTCTTTCAAATTAAGAATATTTCCGGGTAACTCATTAGAGCCACTTTTAACAAGCTCTTATTCAAGGTTCCCACTAATTACTCAAGCTTTTGATTATTTATGGCACAGATACAGCATTACAAACCACCTATTACTTTATTGTTACCCGAAAGTGGTAAGATTGCAAGGTAGCTTAAGACAGTACTATGTTTGGGACTCATGGCACCCACCTACTCTGTTGCCCAAGAACCCGCAATTCTCTTAGGCTCGGGACTGGAAATACCCGAAAAGCTCCTCCCCACTTTGCTGGCGTCGCGGGTGAACGCACCGCTACCTTTTGGCAGTTGGAAGAGGAGGCAAATCAGAGCCAGAGAACCTGCGGCCACAACCGAGAAGATGTGCAGTGATCTCTGGGGAAGGGCCACCTCCGCCCTCCCCCGGGGCGGGTGCCCCAGTCCTCGCGCTGCCGCCTCTCTCCAGTTGCTTGGCACTCCCCGGCTCTCATGCTTTCCTCTGTTGACTATGGTCCCAAAAGCTTTATTTCTGGGTGTGGGTAATTTAAAACCTTACTGGTGTCCCGGCTCTCCCCCGTCTGTCGCAGGCCACGTTCTGCCCCTGCACCCCTCGGCCCTACCCACCGCCTGGCCGAAGTGCGGTGGCAGCAGAGCCAAGCGCTTCTTGGCCCTCCCACCGCGGCGCCTGCGGCCAGCGCGATCTCCCTTGAATTCAGGCCAGAGGTGCTCAAGACCTCACCCCTTTTCTTTCTTGGGCCACCTGCGAACATCCCCAGTAATGGAGGATGTGAGACAGCAGAGCACACGGGGACCGAAGGCAGAACGGCGCCGCGGCCGCCGGCTTGGGTCTAAGGGGGAAGGACGCAGGCCCGCTAGGGGCGCCGGCCGGGCCTCGCTGGAGCCAGGCGCGCAGGTGGCGCATCTTCAGGGCTCACTGTGTGGCTTAATTGGGTTAAAGCGAAGCTAAACACCGGATCACTTTGTGCAAACTAATTGGTGCAACCAGGGCCTTTTCACTAACGATTTTGCACTTTGAGAAAGAAAAATGGATGGTGAAGAAAAAGACTAAGAAACTCGTTAGTCCTAGAGTGTTTCAGGGAAGTGAAGTCATTTGGTTTCAGGGACACCAAGACTGTGTTTTCTGCGCTGCTTCCTTAAGCACCGGTCACACCCGGAGCTGACGATGATTTACATAACATAGGATTCACCCGTCCAATGTGATCACCGTGTGTGAACTGGGCGTCCTAGAATAATACTCGAGTGCAAGTACCGCTTGTTGCTGCAACACAGTGATTTTCTATTACACTGAGCACGTGAAGTGAATTGCTTTCTGTAGCTGAATCCTTTCAGTGATCTTAGACACTCTTCACTGTTGAAAGGAAAATTAAACTGTTCTGAGGAGTATGTTTTCCATCCTTTAATTTTAATTGAAATGACCTTTGAAGGGGAATTACAAATAATAGTATATTTTTGTGTAATTAGGCGGATTTTAGTCTTGGTTTTGAGATACATTTGTTTTGTGGGAGTACCTTAACTATTTTTTAGTAAACGTTAGTGAAATAATCATTGGCCTATTAAACTAGTTAATTCAAGAGATTATGCAATACATAAAGATTACTTAAAATTCCTATTTATTTATGAGAAGAATTTATAACTCTCATGGTATCAGTCATACATATATATATATATTTTTTTTTACAATAAATATCTAAGTAGTTAGTATTAGAATAAAAGCCCTGTGTGTATCCCATGCTTTAGGATCTAAATGCGTAATTGTTTTCAGTTGTGCATGCAGGCATCCTTGACATGAACTAATAATGGAATGATAATTGAGGAAAACTAGTCTAATTGAACGGAAAAAACACCCAAGGAATCTCATGATTTAATAATTTGAAATGCTTACGTTGGAATGATATTTGGGATTTTTAACGTCTGACTTTTACATTTCATTTACTTAGTTTATTAGGCATCCTTGATTTAAAATGTACCATTTCAGTGTTAATGAATATAAAATAATTAACTATTATGATCCTTTACATTTGATGGATTCAAAATAGCAAAGGCAAAACAGCTTTTCCTGAAGTACTGTTTCCTGAATAACTTATTTCCCCTTGTGTAGATCTGTTAACTCACATGAGATACATAAAGTAGTGGGTAAACAATCTCCTTCTTGAGTTTAAAGAAAACCTCTATTATCTTGAGAAATGTAGGAATGCTAGGTTTCTTTGTTTTTAAAAAAGCTAATTTAAATTTAAATTGCATGTTCGCAAATTTCAGCAATTGTAACCTTTCATCTGTGTCTGTGAGAAGGTATGCATGCACACGTTAAGTGCTCACATAGACTTTGTTCAGTGGTTTTCATAATTTGCTAGCTTCTAGTCTATTCACGAGTATCCATGAATTTAAAGTTTTATTTTTTTAATATGTGCTTATTACACTAGGGAGATAAAAAAAATATGAAGTTGAGTTTATTACATTATTTATCTCTACTGCTGGAGTGGCTTTGAAGGCTCATTGTACACATCTGATTTCTTTACCCCCTCTTTTTTTTTTTTTTTTAAATGCACCCAGGCTATTTCAACTGTTTCATTCTGCCAGACGCAATATATTTCCTTTTTTACACTAGAGAAATTAAAGACAGATATTTGTGCAGGGTTTTCTTTGTGTGTCACATTAAATAAAGTAAAATACTGGCAGTTTTTCTGGTAATCTAATTTGATGGCATCTATACCTTTCTTCCTGTTGTTACTCTTGGTATAAGAATACTTGAAACAAAAGCTGGAAGGCCTCGCATTTTCAGTGATTTCTTCAAATAATTATTGTATGTTTTAATATCAGGTATAATACAAAGTCAAGGAGAAGATTGAGGTCCCTGCATAATTTGGACCTTGTTTCATTTCTTGAACTAGAGCATCCTGAGAATTATAGTTAATGTTTTAAAAATGATTCTTCACTTGAATGACCAAGGCCTTTGCCTCAGTCTTTCTCCTCACCTACCCAGCATAATCATATAGTCGCAGTTATACTGGTGAGCCTTTATTTTCTTACAGTGTTGCCTAGTAAACTTGATACTGGTATTAGTAGGTTTTGAAAAGAAAAGTAACTTTGAGATTAAAGATAGAAGTTTGAATACACCTTACAAGAATTACCACCGCTGCATGATTTGCAGACTTGAAATAATTCTAGATAACTCTGGCCAAAACCTTTCTTTTAGTAGAAAAAGAAATTTAAAGCTTGGCTTATTTACATAGTTGTCTGTATTTCCTCACTTCATTTGCATATATACACAGAGGAGAAGATATTTATTGCATCTGTAAACTGGAAAAATATTGGGGAGAGGTTATCAACCTAAAGAATTTTTTATTACTCAACCTTTTCCATACATATAAGGACAATGGGGTCAGCCATTCATTTATTTGAATATTATAGAGGAAATGTGGATTCCAATATTCTAGTTCCTTATGAACCCTTCAGAAAGTCACTGTTACCTTTCTACTTGGTGAAACTGAAATTGTTTTGTAAGATTTCAGCTTAAGTTTTTCATTTGGGTATTATAGGAATATTCAAACAGAGTAAATGGACTTGTGTGATCCTTCTGTGTATGGCGTGTATACCAGGTATTCCTTAACTCATAAGTAATATGAATTTATAAACATTTGCATATATGACTACTTTCTTAGCATTCTTAATATACTACATTTTTATTGCTCTTAGAGAACAGTGGAATCAGATTTGATTAGTGTCTGTTAATCTGTCTATCTGTAGTGACTCATCCAGGACTGCATTACTCTCATTACTGTTTCATACTGTGTGTGATTAAGCCATTGAAAATATTCAGCATGACCTTGAGACTAGAGTATGGTATGGAGATAATCAACTTCCAGTGATTGCTTGTCTAAAATAACCTTTCCTATTTCTAATTTATAGTTTTAGATCTTATTTTTTAATGAATAAACTAATTCTTCTAAACTAGGATTTATTTTTTTTTAATGATCAGTAACTGGAGTAATAATTTAAAAAGATAATTATATCAAGTAGAAAACAATTACCTCTTATCACGTAGATTATAGGCAATAAAATAAATTGTTTATAAAAAAAGAAGAAATTTATTTATAAACTGGAATTTCCTCTATATCTTTACAGATAAGTATAAAGATTATAAATATTATCTGAGAATAGAACACCTATATAATATTTCATTTCTGGTTAAAAATAATTATTTTCACTATTGTAATCATACATTTTAGTATAACAATATGTACTGTTCCTTGAAAACACAATTTTTCACGTAATGATCTATCTAAAATATCATGTCAAAAATAGTACTAATGAATAAATACTTTTAAATCTATGTATTCTTATCCATTTTATGTAGATTAGAAGTATAATAGTCTATTTTGTAAGATAACAGTGTTTCTAATAGAAAATTGGGAATCTAGTGAAATAAAAAGTACTGCTTTATTTTTATGCAAGATCTACTTTTTAAAAGTTAAGTTTATTGATGTATAATTTGCATACCCTACTATTCCATTCTATGATTTTCCAAATAAATATTCCATTCAGTAAATTCTGACAAATGTGTACAATCATTTAACCTCTACTGCAGGTACACAACATTACTTTTGCAGAAGATTTTCCTCATGTCCCTATTTTATTTTTTTAATTTTTACAGCTAAAACTTGGATGTTGTAGTTGTACATCTAAAGCTCTTTAGATGGTAAACACCATTATTTATGAACCCTACAAGTTATTATTTTATCATGCTTCCAATTTAAGACAAGTTTTAATAAGAAAGCACTGATGCGGAGGCAAAGTCTAAAATAATATTTCAGTTATATAAACAATAACATGTTTATAATTTTCTGCCTTAAAAGTTTAATTTTAATATATGTGACTTATTTATACTTGATAAAAAATCATTTTTCAAAAGAACTGCTAGTACATGTTACGCCAACATCAATGTATATATATTAGAATTATAAATGTAGTTTACAGTTTGTACATCAAAATGTGTAATAAGGAACCGGGGGTCTTTATATAAATTACCATTTGAAGCATATTTGTAATGTTACTATGGCACTAGAGAAAGAAATCTCTATATATCTTATATTTCTCCATATTTATATATTTATATATATTTTATATTTTCAGCAAATTAATCCTCCCCTTTAAGTGGTAGAGATGAAGCTAAGGAATTTATTAGAGCTAATATTAATTAATATATGTGCATTCTTGGAATATATACTTTTAATGCTAATTTTGTATAAAAATATGTTGTCATTTAAATATAGATGGTTCCAAATACCCTAACCAGGGGTCCCCAAACTTTAAACGGGGCCAGTTCACTATCCCTCAGACCATTGGAGGGCCGGACTGTGGGCCCCGGGATGAGTTGGCTGCTAAGCAGGACAGGCAACAGCATTAAAAACACCCAGCGGGCCAGATAAATGTCCTAGGTGGACCACATGTGGCCCGCGGTCTGTAGTTTGAGGACGCCTGCTCTAAACCAAGTATTATTCAATTTTAGGAGTGCAGACATTTCCATTGATAAAGATGCTCTTTCAAGTATTTTGTCTTTTTACACCTTTGAATAATACAACTAGTCTTTTATGTCTTCCCCTAAGATATACAAATTATTTAAATGTTTTCTGTTTTATATTTTTATTTGGCAATTACAATAGAAATTTTAATGTTATGCATGCTTACAGGCCCATTAAGGAAGAAGTTACTGCTTTCTTAACAATCTTAAACCATCTTTAGGAAATATACTGTCTTTATGGTTTACAAAATAGCCATGCATGCAGGCTGTGTACACACACTCACACACAACACAATCCCAGTGTTTAAGATAGTAAAAGACTGAATCGGCCTCTATACATCTTTTCTGTTAACCTGTTAAAAGGAAACAACTACTAAATATTGGATTCTTGTTGCCACCAGGAAGTAATATAACATTTGCAAGGTTGTTCCATAATAACCCTTAACATTTTGCAATAATACGTGAGTGGTATTACACCAAAGTGGATTTAAGAAATAGGGACTGGAAAATCCAGCAGTAGGTATTCGATCACATATACTATGGCAGTTTTGAATGTCATAAACTTTTAATTGTGAAATTGAGAAGTTTAATGCTAGCTATTCTGTCCAGAGAAAGAAAAAGATATAGCTTCAATATTCATCTACATTAACATGTATGCATATACATAAAAATACCCTCACTAACTTAAAATTGTTTTCTACTTTTTTGCAGTAGAACAAGTTTGAATTTTTTGCAACCTCTCCTTATATTTGATACACAAAATGTATAATTCATCAGGGGGAAAAGTGGGGTATTTTGGATTTTTTGCTTTTGTTTTTTTACTAGCAAATTCCGTTCTTCATTTGTTTTGCTCTCCACGCTGCATTAGCACAGTTTTCCCCTGTGTACGTCTGCCAGTGTACAATTTAGCCACGGGCATCTGTAGACCTTGTGGTGATCAGTATTGCAGGCAAAAGCCATATGTGTTTAAATAAAAAAAAAATCTCTTTATTTCATTTGCTATTTTAACTGGATGGATAACTTTTGTGCCTCAAGACAGAAGAAGAAAAAATACAGAAATAATTAATTGCCTCTATTCTTGAGGCAGTTTCATTTCCCCCTCCAATATGGAATGCTTGTCAGCGTTCCTGATAAATGGCTGCATGTATTTGCATAGATTTTACATTAACACAAAAATTAGTTTTATTTGTGGAAAACTAGTTTACATAATAATATAAAACCTAGTGTTATTGATTACATTTAGAAACATTGATGACTTTGGAGAGATGGTAGCATTCTAAATTTTCAAAGGTCTGACCAACCTATTTCTTAATTTAAACTTTCCTTTGATTTACATAGTTGTGCATTAAGAACATATAAACATTTGTAAAATTTTAAGGTTTAAAAATTCTCTTATTAACCAGGACTATTTCAGACCCATAGCTAGTAGCACTTGTTTGAGAAAAAGGTTATGATTTTAAACTTTTCCTAGGGAATAGTCTTAAATACTTACTTCGGCCAGTGTGAAAAATTTTAATTTTCATATTTATGTTATCAAAAAGTTGGGTGCTTTATTGGTTGTGTGCCATTGAGCTTATTCCTGGGAAATTATGTATTATTTACAACCAAATTCCCAAAATTAAAATATGTCTGAGAACTCTTATCTTCACCTTTAACCTATTTCCTTGAAAATATACTAATTGATCACTCTTTCTCAGCTCTGGGGAAAAAAAAACTGGAGCCGTTCGGTTGCTGAAAACAATTCTAATTCTACCTCTCTAAGTGGCAGGCAGGAGATGTTTGTTCATGGTGTGATGTAGCATCTTGTTGTCTAGAGGCAACCTGCTAATTATGTGCTATCATTGTATTATCCATGTTCTGGAAAATTCAAATATGTTCACTGCTGTTAGTTACATCACAAAGCTTTTCATAAAATATACTTGATCTTCACGAAACCTACTATACTTAATGGCAACCTAAACCAAGAGTATCTGTGCCACTTCTTGATTCTGGGACACCCTGGGTGCCAGCTGTCACAGCTCAGCTAATGATGACAAATGCCCCTCTCTATGCAGATTGCAGAGCTTGCAGGCTGCTGTGAAAGGCAACCAGATTACCTTTCTTCAGAGTGTAACTTAACCTTTTAAACTCATGTCAGAATGAAATGATCAGCTGTGATAGTTTCAATATCTGTATCTTTAAAAAGAAAAATTAGAACAGTATCAAATAACACTTTTTTATTTCAACATTTGTATGATTTACAATGTTTTACCCTTGAATACTGCAATACCCTCAAATAAGAAACTGTAGGAAAGATAGACTTCACAGCCACTCAAGAGTATGTATTTGAACCCTGCTTATAAACTACGTAATGAATAATTGAGAATAACTGTTTAAGCCAAAAACTAGGCTGGTGAAATTTTGAGGGAAGGTAAGTCCTTTCCTTCTCCTCACCTGCATGGTAGAAGTCCTGGTTCTCCCATCGCTTGCACAGGCCTAGCCTGTTCCAAATAAATGATTATATCATTGCTCTAAAATTTGGTAGATTATTCCAATATGACTTACATAATAATTGTCATTAACAATTATTTCCTCTAAGTATTTCCAAACTTGAGCTTTTGTTTTAAATTGTTAATTTGGGCTTGGTGCCTGTAGCTCAAGCGGCTAAGGCACCAGCCACATACATCAGAGCTGGTGGGTTTGAATCCAGCCCTGGCCTGCTAAACAACAATGACAACTGCAACCAAAAAATAACCAGGCACTGTGGCGGGCACCTGTAGTCCCAGCTACTTGGGAGGTAGAGGCGGGAGAATCACTTGAGCCCAGGAGTTGGAGGTTGCTGTGAGCTGTGATGCCACAACACTCTACCCAGGGCAACAGCTTGAGGCTCTATCTCAATAAACAAACAAACAAAACAAATATGAAGTGACCATCCTTGTCTTTCCTTACTTTTGTTGGTT
>CAUYQV010078627.1:0-36256 GCA_963574575.1 Galagoides demidoff
ATCCAGCCCGGGCCCGCCAAACAATGATGGCTGCAACCAAAAAATAGCCAGGCCTTGTGGCGGGCGCCTGTGGTCCCAGCTACTTGGGAGGCAGAGGCAGGAGACTCGCTTGAGCCCAGGAGTTGGAGGTTGCTGTGAGCTGTGATGCCACAGCACTCTACCCAGGAGGACAGCTTGAGGCTCTGTCTCAAAAAAAAAAAAAAAAAAAAGAAGAAATTTGAGGCTCAGTGCCCATAGCACAGTGATTATGGCGCCGGCCACATGCACCAAGGGTGGCAGGTTTGAACCCAGCCTGGCCCAGGTGAACAACAATGACAATTGCAACAAAAAGATGGCCGGGTGTTATGGTGCGCGCCTGTGGTCCCAGCTACTCCAGAGGCTGAGGCAAAGGAATCGCTTAAGCCCAGAAGTTTGAGGTTGCTATAAGCTATGACACTACAGCACTCTACTAAGGGTGACATAGTGAGATTCTCAAAAAAAAAGAAGAAATTTGAAATTGTGGCAATTTGTTATGGCAGCCCTAGGAAACTCATACGTGCCCAATACAGTGGGGAGGAATGAAGGACAAAAATGGGAATCTCCATTCTATAAATCACCCCGTCAACTCTACTGCCTAAGAATTTCTCTGTAGATTCACTCACCATTCCTCCTTTCCTCTGGTCTTGGATACAAAGGGCCCCTCCCCCATAAGAAGAAACCATCCATGCTCTGCCATGGATATCCAACCACAGCCCAAGGCTGGATGCAAAAATTTATCTGCAGTGGTGGATATTGTGAAAATTATGTACAGACTTTTTTTTGCTCATCAGCTTTTTTTTTTTTTTTTCAGTTTTTGGCTAGGGGCTGGGTTTGAACCCACCAGGTGCCCTACTCCATTGAGCCACAGGTGCTGCCCAGCTTTTTTTTTTTTTAGAGACAAAGTCTCACTTTGTTGCCCTTAGTAGAGTGCCATAGCATCACAGCTCACAGCAACCTCCAGCTCTTGGGCTTAGGCGATTCTCTTGCCTCAGCCTCCTGAGTCACTGGGACCACAGGCGCCCACCACAAAGCCCAGCTATTTTTTTTTTAGCAGTTTGGCCGGGGCCAGGTTTGAACCCGCAACCCTCAGTATATGGGGCTGGTTCCCTACTCACTGAGCCCAGCCAGCTTGCTCATCAGCTTTCATTAGTGTTTGTGTATTTAATGTGTGGCCCAAGACAACTCTTAAATAAGCATTCATAAGCTGGCCTCAAGCTGAGGTTGGAACCTGACAGACACACAGGCTCATGCACAGCCCACCTCTGCTCTGAGGCAGGCTTCCTTTCCCTTTGTCAAAAACAGATTTTGAGGCTTGGAGCAGTGCCTCACGCCTGTAATCCTAGCACTCTGGGAGGCCAAGGCTGATGGATTGCTTGAGCTCAGGAGTTTGAGACCAGCCTGAGCAAGAAGACCCCATCTCTACTAAAAATAGAAAAACTAGCCAGGTGTTGGATTGCTGAAGCCCTAGCATTTCAGATTGCTGTGAAGGTATGACACCACAGCACTTTACCCAGGGCAACAGAGTAAGACTTTGTCTCAAAACAAAACAAAAAAACCTATAGATTTGGCTCTGCACCCATAGCACAGTGGTTAGGGTGCCAGCCACATACACCAAGGCTGGCAGGTTCAAACCCAGCCAGGAGCAACTAAACAACAATGACAACTGCAACAAAAAAAAATAGCCAGGCTTTGTGGCAGGCACCTATATTCCAGCTACTCGGGAGGCAGAGGCAAGAGAATTGCTTAAGCCCAAGAGTTTGAGGTTGCTGTGATCTGTGATGCCATAGCACTCTACTAAGGGCGACATAGTGAGAATCTGTTTAAAAAAATAAAAACACACAGATTTGGGTCCCTTTTACTTTCTCAAGGCTCCACTCTTCTCTTTCAAGTTTCTTCCAGAAAGAATCACTGTCTGACTTTGGCACCTCCATATCTCACAGACTTGTGACACTGGGACCTCAACTTCTCACAGACTTGTGACATTGGGATCTTCACATCTCATAGACTTGTGACATTGGGACCTGAACTTCTCACAGACTTGCGACATTGGGACCTCCATTTTTCACTGCTTGGTTGGTGCTTTGCAATCCAGCTTTTGAGCACAACTCCCCACAGAAAACTTGTGTCTCACCATGAACCTCCTGGTGCCACCTCCTAGGCCTTTCGCTCAGCACTTCATACCTCTTCCAGTGTCAACTCTGGGGGCTTCTCTCTCCCCCACTGGCCACTTTCTCTCCAATGCTGAAGCCTCTACCCTTTTCAGTCCTCTCCCCATGACCCTCCCTCCCAAAAGGAAAGCACGTTAGAGGTGAACAGATAAGAGCTCAGTCCCCAATGCTGACACTCACTGGCTAAGAGTCCTGTGGCTAGTTACTTAATTTTGCTGAGCCTTGATTTCTGCATCTCTAAATTGGGAATAAACATCCCCCTTCGATAGGGTTGTTAGGAGAATTAAATGTTGGGGCTTATAAAAGACCTCAATAATGGCTGATGTCTAGCAGGTGCATAACTCCCTAATGAAGTGTGCAAGAGCAGGCAGGTCCTCTGGTCAGGATGCCTGGCCTAGCTTGGCCAGGCACAGTGGCTCAAGCCTGCAAACTCAACACTTTGGGAGGCCAAAATGGGAGGATTGCTTGAGACCAGGAGTTCCAGAACAGCCTGAGTAATATAGTGAGACTTTGTCTCTACAAATAAAAAAAAATTTTTGAGACAGAGTCTCACTTTGTCACCCTGGTTAGAGTGCTGTGCTGCCAAACAACAATGACAACTACAACCAAAAAATAGCGAGGCATTGTGGTGGGCGCCTGTAGTCCCAGCTACTTGGGAGGCTAAGGCAGGAGAATCACTTGAGTCCAGGAGTTGGAAGTTGCTGTGAGCTGTGATGCCATAGCACTCTACTCAGGGGGACAGCTTGAGGCTCTGTCTTAAAAAAAAATTAGGAAAGAAATGCTAGAAGAAAAAATAAATGTTAATTTTGCAACTTAGTAACTGGAATGCTGGATAAACTTTCCCATGCCTCAGTTTCCTTGTGTGTAAAATTGGGACATCAATAATAGTATCAAAGTAGTTAGTGCTCATCCCTGGTAAGTACTGCTGTTCTTTTGCCCTCCCTCTGAGAGGGAATACCCCAGCTTGTAGCAACAGGTTTGAACAGATGTTTCTAGTTTCCTGAATGAACAGTTGTAGACTCTAGCTGAAAGATTTCCATTTAGCTTGTCCTCACACAGGGAAGGCAGGGGCCCTCTATACTTGCTCTCGGCTGTATCTGGCTAGCTTGGTGCCAGGAATGCAGTAGGTGCTCCAGAGATACTAATTTTAATTAATAAGAGAACATATTAATGAATGAACAAACTAATGAGTTTTGCACTGAGACCCTCCTTCAAAATAACGCCACCTAAAAATGGGAAAGGAGAGCACCACAGAAAGGAGAAGCAGCAAAAGAAAAGTGAGCAAGGGTCACCAACACTCTCTGATGCTACAGGAATTGGTGGCAGGTGAGGAGCTCCCAACAGACTCCAGGAATCCTGCCCACTGCAGAGTGGCCCCCTCTGGGGTGCTAGACCAGCAGCCCCTCCATTTCCTGCCTTGCCCTGCCTAAAACCTTGGCCTTCCAGACACTCTTATAGTCTTAGCTACTTGGGAGGCCAAGCTGGGAGGAGGGCTTGAACCCCAAAATTCAAAGCCAGCCTGGGCAATGTTGCAATACTCCATCTCTACAAAAAATTAAGACAACATCTCCCTGCTCAGAGATCCAGGTTCAAGGCAGGGCGCAATGGCTGACACATGTAATCCTAGCGCTCTGGAAGGTCAAGGCAAGTGGATTGCTTGAGCTCAGGAGTTTAAGACCAACCCAAGCAAGCGTGAGATCCTGTCTCTACTAAAAATAGAAAAAACTAACCAAGCATGGTAGTGCATGCCTGTAGTGCCAGCTACTTGGGAGGCTGAGGCAAGAGAATTGCTTAAGCCCAGGAGTTGGAGGTTGCTGTGAGCTGTGATACCACAGCACTCTACCCAGGGCAACAGCTTGAGGCTCTGTCTCCAAAAAAAAAAAAAAGAGTTTAAGGTTCCTGCAAGCTATGATGACACTGTGGTACACTACCTGGGGTGACAGAGTTAAACTCTGTCTCAAAAAAAAAAAAAAATGCCTGGGCTCAATCAAGCAATCATCCCATCTCAGCCTCCCAAGTAGCTAGAATTATAGGCAAGTCCTAACAAGTCCAGTCTCATTATAACATTTTGTGAATATTTATCAATGGGTATTGTTAAAATTACAGTTTACTTTTCTATATCCCTATAGCAGACAGAATTCCACCACCACCCCCGCCAAAATAATGTCTATGTCCTAGTCCTTGGAACCTGTGAATACATCTTCGTACATGGCTAAAGGGATTCTGCAGATGTGATTAAGGCTCTGGACTTTAAAATAGGGAGACTATCCTTGACTATCCAGGCAAGCACAATCTAATCTAATCACATGAGCTTTCAAAAACAGAATTTTCTCAAGCTGGAGGCAATAGAAAGGGAAGTCAAAGAGATTCCAAGCATGAGAAGGATTTGGCCATTGCTTGTTCGGAGATGTAGGAGACCAAGTGCAAGGAGCTAAGGGTGGTCTCCAGCTGACAGCCAGCAAGATAACAGGGACCTCACTCCTTCAACCATAGGAACTGGATTCTGTTAACAGTCCAAATAAGCTTAGAAGAGGATTCTTCCCAGAGCCTCCTGAAAAGATCCCAGCCAGTGCCGCCTTGATTTGAGCCTGAGCAGAGAAACCAGCTGAGCCAAACACGACCTCTGACCTATAGAGCTGTAAAATGCTAAATGGGTGCTGTTTTAAAGCTGTACTTTGTGGAAATTTCATTAGAGCAGCAACAGAAGACTAACAATCCCCAGTGACTATGAATACTACGGCAGCCAGAGCAACTTCAGTTTGTTCACGGTGGCACTCTGGGTACCTACCATGGTGCCTGACACTTGACAGGCACTCAGAAAAGCCCTGTTACATGGATGAATGGAAACCTGTCCTTCCAGGTCTTGCTTTTGGAGTAACCATTTATGGCAGAATCTAGCATTCTACCAGTGATTGGAGGGGACATTTTCAATAAGACACTTAGACACTGGGCCTTCTCTGTAGGCTGAATGAGCAGAGGCCTCAGGGGCCTCTGACCTTGGATTTTATGTTCTAATGGATAAGCAACAGCTGGTCCCTAGAGAAACAGATCCTGGCACTCTGCTTCTCGGATGCAGCTCCTTTGGAAGTGAACAAGGACGCCTACAAAAATGTGTCCACGCCTGTGCACAAGGACAAGAGGATGAGGGCGTGTGGGCAGGAGAGGGACGGTTTCCATGTATGTGTGTGCAGGCTCTGTGAGTGCAAACCACACAAGTGAGGAAGTCTGGACACATGGATGTGTGTGAGCAGAGGAGCATTCCTTTCTTGGATCAGCCCGCTATCCCACCTGGGAAACAGCAGGTGGCCCAACTCCTGAGATGTTATGTTTAAAAGGATTTCCCTGCAGATTTCTTTGAAAGAATAACCTCTCCCAGGATACTGGAAATGGAATCTATTTATGAAAATGCCAAATTTCACACAACTTTTTAGGAACGCTGTAACTATGAAATGAGCCTGTTTTTCAAAATTTACCTTAAACTTGGCTCTTGTTAGTGTCCCAAATCATGAAGACTTTTTTTTTCCAAAGTGCTTTTGTTTTTAGTTCAGTAATGGCCCAGAGGCACATACCCTAACATTTTTAAAATAGAGAATCCGGGAGCCAGTGTAGGTGGATTGCTTGAGCTCAGGAGCTCAGGAGCAACAGTGAGACTCTGTCTCTAAAAATAGCTGGGCATTGTGGTGGATGCCTAAAGTACCAGCTATTTGGGAGGCTGAGGCAAGAGGATCACTTGAACCCAAGAGTTTGAGGTTGTTGTGGGCTATGATGCCATGGCACTTTACTGAGGGTGACAAAGTGAGACTCTGTCTCAAAATAAATAAATAAAATGAATAAATAAATAAAACAGGAAAACTGGAAAAGGCCCACATCTAGTCATGGATCTTGTCTATCATGCAAAATCCTGAGATTAAAGATTCATAGCATTGAGAACCTTTTATCAATCCTTAGAAAGAGTCAGGCACAGGCTTCATGCCTGTAGCGCAGTGGTTAGGGTGCCAGCCAATACACTGAGGCTGGCAGGTTTGAACCCGGCCCAGGCCTGCTAGATGACAATGATAACTGCAAAAGAAAAAAATAGCCAGCTTGGCTCAGCGCCTGTGGCTCAATCGGCTAAGGTGCCAGCCACGTACACCTAAAGTGGCGGGTTCGAATCCCCAGCCCGGGCCCACCAAACAACAATGACAGCTGCAACCAAAAAATGGCCAGGCGTTGTGGCGGGTGCCTGTGGTCCCAGCTGCTTGGGGGGCGGAGGCAGGAGACTCACTTGAGCCCAGGAGTTGGAGGTTGCTATGAGCTGTGATGCCATGGCACTCTACCCAGGGGGATAGCTTGAGGCTCCGTCTCAAAAAAAAAAAAAAATAGCCAGCTTTATGGTGGGCGCCTATAGTCCCAGCTACTTGAGAGGCTGAGGCAAGAGAATCACTTAAGCCCCAGAGTTTGAGGTTGCTGTGAGCAGTGATGTTACAGCACTCTACCGAGGTTGACAAAGTGAGACTCTGTCTCAAAAAAAAAAAAAAAAAAGCTGGGCACAGTGGCTCACACCTGTAATCCTAGCACTTGGGGAGGTAAAGCAGGTAGATTACTTGAGCTCAGGAGTTCCAGACGAGCCTGAGCTCCAGTGAGACCCAGTCTCTAAAGAAGATAGCTGCGTGTTGTGGGGGGGGGACCTGAAGTCCCAGATACTCTGGAGGCTGAGGTAAGAGGATGACTTGAGCCCAATAGTTTGAGGTAGCTGTGTGAGGTTGCTGTGAGCTATGACGATACAGCACTCTACTGAGGGCAACAAAATGAGAGTCTGTCTCAAAAAAAAAAAAAATCCTTAGAAAGGACTTAATGAATGAATGATTAATGATTAAATAAATAAATAAATAAATACTGTTTATTAAGTGCTTCAGTGTGCCAAGCTCTTGGCTAGGCCCTGAGGCTACCTACCTTACTTTGTAAATGAAGAGCTGAGACTTGCTTGCCCCAAACCACCCAGCCAATTATTGTCAGAACCTTGGCAGGAATTTATTACCCAAATTTGTGGTAGCGACCCCTCAAGGTCTATGCCCCAACAATTATCTACCCTTCCAGTTAAAACATTCCTAAGGTGTGTCTCTTTCAAGGGAACTAGTTGGAAGTCACAGTTGGAAAGGATCTGTCGCTATGTGATAACATTTTCCTGGTTACCTCTCCCAAGGGTCAGCAGTGTAACAACGGTGGAGCAGAATGTAAGGCTGCAGCAGCCTTCTGAGTGAACTCTAGTGGGCAAGGAGATCATATCCCCGACACCCTAATCTTCCATCCGTGCTCTGTGCACAGTAGGATTCTCCTCTTCAGAACAATGTGCTGCTTCCTCACTTCCTGAAGACTTTTCACTAGCTCACTGTGACCTGGAGGACATCTAAAACTTGCTGTCTTCTAACTTCATCTCTTATTCATTTATTTATTGATTGATTGATTGATTGATTGATTGCAGTTTTTGGCCAGGGCTGGGTTTGAACCCACCACCTCCGGCATATGGGGCCCGGCGCCCTACTCCTTTGATGCACAAGGCATCGCCCTACTTCATCTCTTATTCTTCCCAGTCCTCCAGGCCCATTTTCTCTGACCTCCACCAATACAATGTGCCCCTCCTCCCGCTGCAGCCCACTCCTTCTGCCTACTCTCATTCTCCAGGGCCAGGAACCCTCCTGTTGACCTTGTCTTTCCCTCCCCAGAAGTCCTGCTGTGCTTATGCTCTGAATCACTTCTTCCTCTTTTGCCTTTATCTATTGCCTTGCATTGTTCTTGACTTTTCGCTGGGGTGTGTTTTGCCTCCCAAACACACCAGGGACAGGGACCTCATGCTGGTATTTTTTTAATATCCTGCACAGTGCCCGTCATAGGAGACCTGTACTTAGATGCTTCTAGAATACTTGTGGCTGAAAGAACCAAGGTGCAGGAAAGTGGGCAAAGGGGAGCCAGTACCTTTCTGTTTTTGAGCTTAGCTTAGGGTCATTTTTACTGTAGCCCACTGTGTCCCCGCCTCCCTCTACTAGATGATAGAAATTGTTTTCTATCTCTTTTTTTTTTTTTTTTGAGACAGAGCCTCAAGCTGTCCCCCTGGGTAGAATGCTGTGGCATCACAGCTCACAGCAACCTCCAACTCCCGGGCTAAAGCGAGTCTCCTGCCTCAGCCTCCCAAGTAGCTGGGACCACAGGCACTCGCCACAACGCCTGTCTATTTTTTGGTTGCAGCCGTCATTTGTTTGGTGGGCCTGGGCTGGATTCGAACCCGCCACCTTAGGTGTATGTGGCTGGCGCCTTAGCCACTTGAGCCACAGGCACTGAGCCAGTGTTCTATCTCTTTGAGCAGTCATTTCTCTTTCTGGTACTCATCACATTTCATACGATTTTCATTTTTTTTTGTTGTTGCATTTTGGCCAGGGCCAGGTTTGAACCCGCCACCCTAGGTATATGGGACTGGCTCCCTACTCACTGAGCCACAGGGGCTGCCCTATACTATTTTTTTATGTAACTCTGTGTCTAGTGACTGCCTCCCTCTGGACTTTAAGCTCCAAGGAACACCTGTTTAGTTCATCTCTGTATTCCCAGTACCTACTCTCATATGATAGGGGCTCAAAACTATTTGCGAAAAATGTAAATCAGGGAGAGAGGAGATTACCTCCTTCTGGTGCTCATATTTGTACCAAGAAAACCAAGAACACTTCCACTACTCTAATCTAGACCAGGGACTCGATCTGAGCAAGACAAATATCTCTGGAGGAAGTACAACCACACCCACAGAGCAGATTAGAACAGTCCACCTTTCCTGGGCGCTAAGTGTGTGCCTGGCACTGCATTGAATGCCCTGCCTAGAGCCCCCAGTCGCCTGCATGCAGTAGGTACCATAATCAGCCCCATTGTCCAGAGGAGGGGTCTGAGCTTGGCACTCCTACCCCTCCTAGCCTTTCTAGTTGCATGTAGCTCCCACCTTGCAGGGGAGAAAATCTTGGAGTGGCTGAGAAGTCCCAGAAGTGATTTGAACATGCATCAGAACAGCCCTGCCTTTAAAGACTAGACATCCAGCTCCCAGGGGATTAGCTAGAAATCAGTACCAGCTTGTCCTGTCCAGGGTACAAACATGTAAATCAGATGCAACTGGACCCATGAGCCTAGTCAGGAACCTTGGAGGTGATGTGAATGCCCCACAGCCAGAAGCGGCTTGCTAGAAGAGACAATTATAGCTTGGGAACTCTGGTTTAGGTAACTCAGAAGCCCACCTTAGTCCCAACCATTCCACTCACAATCCTTCTTCCAAGCACCTTCTCAAATGTTCCCCTCTGCCCTGTAGCAATAACAATGCCCTTATTTTACACTGAGGCTCAGCGAGTTAGTCTCCTGGGGACCACAAAGCTGGAAAGTGATGAAATTAACCACCTTAGGAAAGACTTCCCACCGCTGTTGGCAAGGCTGACCCCTTCCAGCAAACCTCCTTTGTGTAGAAGCAGCAGCTGGAGAAACAGCTGCCAGATGGAGCGCTGGTCTTCAGTTTCCAGCTGAGCGCCGTCCAGCTCTGTGCAGTTTTACTGAAGGTTCCTGGGAGGAAAAGCTCCTCCGTGGGGGGCCTGGTTTAGGCAAACACACTCATACAAGGAAGGCTTGCCTACAGCAGCAGCAGCTCCGCAGGCCACTGCAGGGGTGGTAGCTACTTGGGTGCAGGACCATGAAGACCTCAGACAGACTGAATATACAAATGGACAAAGGCCAGACAATACTTAAAAATAGAACCCTGACCCACAGAGGTCAGTTCAGAAAACCAAACAACTCCTATAGCAATCAGCCAAAAATGGTCAGAATGTAATCAACAACTGACAGCTTCCCTGATTTTTGTCCCCACTTGTAACTGGAGGAAGCCAAATATACTCCCCTAAGGAATCACACAGGATGCCCTGCTTCTAATAAGACCACCCACAGCTTCCCAGAGCCAACAACCTGCTAGGGAGACACAGCTGAAACCTTCCCTTTTTCCACTATAAAGCTCTCCCACTTCTCTGCCTGCCTTTTGAGTTTCTGCCAAAGGTAAGTGACAGTAGCAGACTCCCTGGCTATGGTGGCAAGCTCTGAATAAATAGCCTTTGCTTGTTCTCATTTGAGTGGGCTTTCATTTATTTCCACATCTAATTGCCTAATTGCTTTGTTTGTTTTTCTGTTTTTTGAGACAGGCTCTTGCTCTATTGTCCCAGGTAGAGAAAGTGCAATGGAGTCATAGCTCACTGCAACCTCTAACTCCTGGGCTTAAGCAATCTTCCAGCCCAGCCTCTGAGGAGTTAGGGCTACAGGTATGAGCCACCACACCAGTTTTTGTATTTTTTATAGAGACAAGATCTTGCTATGTTGCACAGGCTGGTCACAAACTCCGGGTCATTCCTTGGGTCCCCTCTGATCTCAATTCAGCTGCCACATAACCCATTGTCCCTCTTGTTCTGAGCAGACCTGGGTATATCCACATGTCCAGTGCCTTCATTTTCTCAGGGGAGGAGCCTGAAACCCAGGCAGTAAGTACTTACTCACCCAAGGTACTCTACTCCAGAGGTTTCTTTCCTCCTGATTGCCCAGGAAAGCAAGCACGACTTTTCAGGAACTGCAAGGATTCCAGCTTAGATCCATGGTAGAACTGAAGAGGGCTAAAGATAGCAAGAATGCACCGGGAGTGAGTTACCAGCAGCCAAAGAAACCAGGAAAGGCCAGTCGTGGCCTGCACACAGGGCTCTCCCCACAAGGATGTTTTCTTCCTTGGTTTCAGGAAGTGTGAGCCTCAGCCAGCCTCTTTGAGCCACTTTTATTCAGGGAGGATAACTCTAGAAGAGTCCCTTCTCCTTTCAAGAGATTGGCTCCACCTTCTCACCACAAGACAAAAGCTAAGGGGAACGCAAAAATAGCGGCAGGGCGCGGTGGCTTATGCCTGTAATCCTAGTACTCTGAGAGGCCAAGGCGGACGGGTGACCTGAGCCCACAAGTTCAAGACCAGCCAGAGCCAGAGCAAGACGCCGTCTCTGAAAAACAGCCAGACTTTGTGTTGGATGCCTGTAGTCCCAGGTATTTGGGAGGCTGAGGCAAGAGAATCACTTAAGCACAAGAATTTGAGGTTGCTGTGAGCTGTGACGTCACAGCACTCTACTGAGGGCTACAAAGTGAGACTCTGTCTCAAAAAAAAAAAAGTGCTTATCATCTTTTTTTTTTTTTTGAGACAGAATTTCACTATGTCAACTTGGGTAGAGTGCCATGGCATCACAGCTCACAGCAACCTCAAACTCTTGGGCTTAAGAGATTCTCTTTTGGGGCAGAACCTGTGGCTCAGTGGGTAGGGCACCAGCCCCACATACCAGGGGTAGTGGGTGTGAACCTGGTCCCGGCCAAACCGCAACAAAAAATAGCCAGCATTGTGGCGGGTGCCTGTAGTCCCAGCTACTCAGGAGGCTGAGGCAAGAGAATCACCTAAGTCCAGGAGTTGGAAGTTGGTTGCTGTGAGCTGTGACACTACAGCACTCTACCGAGGGTGAAAAAGTGAGACTCTGTCTCTAAAAAAAAAAAAGAGAGAGAGAGAGAGAGAGATTCTCTTGCCTCAGCCTCCCAAGTAGCTGGGACAACAGGTGCCCACCACAATATCCAGCTATTTTTTTTGTTGTAGTTGTCATTGTTTGGCAGGGCCAGGCCGGGTTCAAACCTGCCAGCCCCAGTGTAGTGGGCAGTGGCCGGCACCCTAGCTGCCCAGCTACAGGCCCTGAGCCAAGATTCATTTGCATTCCAGAGAAATGCTGGGGTCTCTTTCATTTATTCTTAGTTCATTTTGGTTCCACAAACATTCACTAACCCCCCAAGAGAGGTACTTCTTGGAAGAATAGAGTAAATCATTCACCTAGCACATTCTGGAGAAATAGGAGTCCACTCTGCTCAACTCCAACCGACCACTTCCTAAATGCCAAAATACAGCTTATATTCAGAAGAGAGCAGAATGTAGATGACACCAGACAACACTGGAGGGGCTGGTTTGACCTCCAGATTCCTGGGCTTCTGCCCAGATCTACCTGTCAAGCCCTCTAAGACAAGGGCCTGATAACCTGAATAATTATCATCCCAGGTGAATCATATCAGGAAGTCTGGGAAGCAGTGAACCAGGATTCTGAATTTGTCCCAGGACAATCAGTCAGGCTCGCAACCTGCATTTTAGGCTTGCAGAGCTTCAAGTTGACTTGTATATGAGCCCAAACACACTGGCCAAGTGTTTCCTGGCTGTGCTCGGTGGTGAGGGATATGGGGCTGCAGGAAGCAGACTCTTGCCCGCAGGTACATCCATTGCTGCCACCTCTATTAGAGCAAGGCCCCTAGGGTGCAGGCCCAAGTCACCACATTGCTGCCCACGTGTCCATCTCCCCTCCTAGACTGTGGGTTGCTGGAGCAAAGGGGCCAGGTTTATTCCTTTTTATTGGTTAATTCCCTTTATCCGCCCCTCCTTTCTGCAGACACCTTGGGGACTTTGAGTAATTGTCAGCTGAATGAATAAATTAATGACAGAGAGAGACAGACGTGTTAACAGCTAACAGCAATTCAAGCAGAATGGAGTAAGTGCTAAATGGTGGTAGAATGAGTCATAAATGCTGACAGGGAAAGAGGGAAAAAAGGCATCCATCCTCTCCCCCTCCACTGTCAAAACAGCATCTCAACTCTTCCTCCACCCTTCGTACATTCAGAAGAGAGCAGGAAAGCTGTATGTATAGTTTCAAGGTAGTTCCAAAGTAAACACCCCCACTAGAACCTCAGAAACCTCCCCATTCTTTTCGTGACATCACCATCACCCCATCTCCTGCCCTCATCCAGCCTCCATCCTGAATGAGGGGGGCATTTTTTTTGCTTTTTTGTTTAATTTCAGATTAATATAAGGGTGCATTCAATTAGGTTACTGGAGGTGTGCTGAGTTCCCCTACATTGTACCCTATAGGTGAGAGCTTGCCACACCCCGTCCCTCTTCTTGAATTTATTTATTTTATTTTATTTTTTTTGAGACAGAGCCTCAAGCTATCCCCCTGGGTAGAGTGCTATGGCATCACAGCTCACAGCAACCTCCAACTCCTGGGCTCAAGCGAGTCTCCTGCCTCAGCCTCCCAAGTAGCTGGGACTACAGGCACCCGCCACAAAGCCCGGCCATTTTTTGGTTGCAGCCATCATTGCTGTTTGGCAGGCCCGGGCTGGGGATTCGAACCTGCCACCTTAGGTGTATGTGGCTGGCACCTTAGCCGCTTGAGCCACAGGGGCCGAGCCTCTCTTCTTGAATTTAAATGGTTTTCTCCCACGTGGGCATGTAGTTGTTCATGTACTAGTTTCATATCAATACTGAGTACATTGGATGCTTTTCCCTTTTTAATTTAATTTAATTTAATTAATTTATTTTTTTGCAGCTTTTGGCCATGGCTGGGTTTGAACCCATCACCTGCGGCATATGGGGCCTGCGCCCTACTCCTTTGAGCCACAGGCGCCGCCCCTCTTTTTTTTTAATCGAGACAGGGTCTCACTATGTCGCCCTTGATAGAGTGCTGTGGCATCACACAACTCATAGCAACCTCCAGCTCTTGGGCTTAGGCGATTCTCCTGCCTCAGTCTCCCGAGTAGCTGGGACTACAGGAGCCCACCACAATGCCCAGCTATTTTTTTGTTGCAGTTTGACCAGGCTGGGTTTGAACCCACCACCCTGGGTATATGGGGCCGGCACCCTACTCACTGAGCCACAGGCGGCGCCCCTGTCTTGCTTTTCTTTATTGTTTGACTATGAACGTCTATGTCACTAGACAATACATTGTCTAAAGTTGCCAGGTTTTACATTTTCTTTTTTTTTTTTTCTTTTTTTTGGAGACAGAGCCTCAAGCTGTGTCCCCCTGGGTAGAGTGCTATGGCATCACAGCTCACAGCAACTTCCAACTCCTGGGCTCAAGCAAGTCTCCTGCCTCAGCCTCCCAAGTAGCTGGGACTACAAGTACCCGCCACAACACCCGGCTATTTTTTGGTTGCAGCCGTCATTGTTGTTTGGTGGGCCCGGGCTGGATTCGAACCTGCCACTTTAGGTGTATGTGGCTGGAGCCTTAGCTGCTTGAGCCATAGGCGCTGAGCCAGGTTTTACCTTTTCTATGACTGTATATTTTCTTCTGTGGCTCAGTTTCTTTGGTGCAACCTGAGTTTTTTGGAGTTGTGCCTGCGTGGATGCTTCTTCCGGTGTACATCATTCATTCTCACTGCTGCACAGTCCATCTTTTTTTTTGTTTTTTGTTTTTAGAGTCTCACTTTGTCACCCTTGGTAGAGTGCCGTGGTGTCATTGCTCACAGCAACCTCCAGCTCTTGGGCTCAAGCAATTCTCTTGCCTCAGCCTCCCAAGTAGCTGGAACTACAGGTTTCTGCCACAACGCCTCCCTATTTTTAGAGATGGGGTTTTGCTCTTGCTCTGACTAGTCTGAAACCCATGAGCTCAGGGAATCCACATACCTTGGCTTCCCAGAGCATTGGGATTACAGGTGTGCCCAGTCCATCCTATTACATAAACATACCACAGTGTACTCCACCATTCTGCTATTGATGGTCATCTCCATTGTGTCCGGTCTTTGGCCATTACCAGCAATGCTGCTCTATATGACCCCCCTAACACACAAATCTCTTTTATATATTTAAGAGGAATTGCTGGGTCATGGGGTATATGATTTCAGCTTTCCGAGGTAATGCCTGACTTTCTTTTTCTTTTCTTTTTTTCTTTCTTTCTTTCCTTTTTTTTTTTTTTTTTTGTAGTTTTTTTGTAGTTTTTTTGGCTGGGGCTAGGTTTGAACCCGCCACTTCTGGCATATGGGGCTGGTGCCCTACTGCTTTGAGCCTCAGGCGCCGCCCCTTTTCTTTTCTTTTTTTTTATACAGAGCCTCAAGCTATTGCCCTGGGTAGAGTGCTGTGGTATCACAGCTCACAGCAACCTCCAACTCCTGGGCTTAAGCGATTCTCTTGCCTCACCTCCCAAGTAGCTGGGACTACAGGCACCTGTCACAATGCCTGGCTATTTTTTGGTTGCAGTTGTCATTGTTGTTTGGCAGGCCTGGGCTGGATTCGAACTCTCCAGCTCTGGTGTATGTGGCTGGCGCCTTAGTTGCTTGAGCTACAGGTATGGAGCCCGGACCATTTTCTGAAATGATAGCATCTGCTTGAAATGATAGCCACTCTCTTCTGGAGTTTATCTTAGTGGCCCCAGGGTGGTCTCTCTTAACCTGTAACACCAATTAAATTTGGTTTCATCAGGGTAAGAGTTTGGGGAAAGCTGAAGATAAAAATGGTGCAGAGAAGGCCAGATGTGGTGGCTCACGTCTGTAATCCGAGCAGTCTGGAAGGCTGATGGGGGTGGACTGCTTAAGCTCAGGAGTTCAAGACGAGCCTGAGCAAGAGCAAGACATCTTCTCTACTAAAAATAGAACAATTAGCCAGACATACTGGCACATGCCCATAGTTCTAGTTACTCAGGAAGCTGAGGCATGAGGATCACTTGAACCCAGGAATCTGAGGTTGCTGTGAGCTATGATGAAGCCACGGCACTCAACCCCAGGGTGGCAGAGTGAGACTGTCTCAAAAAAGAAAAAAAAATGGTGCCGAGAGACCAATGGGACTAAGACCAAAGTTTATTGGCAACTGTGGCAGTTAAATTATGTTTTGTTTGGGCATGGCGACTCATCCCTATAATTCTAGCACTTTGGGAAGCCGAAGTAGGAAAATTGCTTGAGCCCAGGAGTTCAAGACCAGCCTGAGCAAGAGTGAGAGCCTGTCTCTACTAAAAGATACAAAATTTATGTCAGGCACGGTGGTTCACACCTGTAATCATAGCACTCTGAGAGGTCAAGATGGGTGGATTGCTTTAACTCAGGATTAGAGACCAGCCTAAGCAAGAGTGAGACCCTGTCTCTACTAAAAATAGAAAAACTAGCCAGATGTTGTGGTGGGCATCTTTAGTCCCAACTACTCAGGAGGCTGAGGCAAGAAGATCACTTGAACCCAAGAGTCTGAGGTTGCTGTGAATTATGACACCCAGCATTCTACCAAGGGTGACAAAGTAAGACTCTGTCTCCAAACTAAATAAATAAATAAATAATACAAAATACAAAAAGTAGCCAGGCATATTAGCTCAAACCCATAGTCCCAGCTACGTGGGAGGCTGAGACAGGAGACCACTTTAGCTCAGGAGTTTGACATTACTGTAAGCTAGGCTGATGCCACTGCACTCTAGCCAATGGCAACTGAGTAAAATTCTGTCTCAAAAAAAAAGTATTAAATAAATAAATAAATAAACAAAAGTTGCTGTTATAGTGACAGAAATCCCCAAATAACAGCAGATTAGACAGAAGTACATCCCTCTCCACATGAGTGAAGGCCTGAAGCCAGCTGTTGAGGCCGGGACACTGCTCCCTAGAGCAGGCACCTCTCATCTTGTTCCACTGTCCTGCGCACAGGGTGTGAACTGCTTGAGCTTCCCCATCATATCTATATTAAGAGGAAAGAAAAAAGAAACTTTTGCTCCTTTCCTGTGAATTCTTTTGCAGAAAGTCACAAAAGGCACATCTTATACCCTGATGGCCAGAACTTAATCTCACAGACACACTAACTGCAATTGACACTGGGAAATGTAGTCTTTTTTTTTTTTCTGAGACAAAGTCTCACTTGGTCAGTCTTGGTAGAGTGTGGTGGCATCTTATCTCATAGCAACCTCAAACTCTTGGGCTCAAGGGATTCTCTTGCCTTAGCCTCTCAAGTAGCTGGGACTATAGGCACCCACTACAACAGCCAGCTATTTTTTTTTTTAGAGACATGGTCTCACTCTGGCTCATGCTGGTCTTGAACCTTTGAGCTCAGGCAATCCACCCGCCTCGGTGTCCCAAGTGCTGGGATTACACACATGAGCCACTGCACTTAGCCAGGAAATGTAGTCTTTATTCTTGGTGGCTGTGTGCCCAGCTAAAGCAGGTAGATCCATGCTTAAGGAAGAAAGGAGAGGTTGGGAGTAATGTCTCACGTCTGTAATCCCAGCACTCTGGGAGGCCGAGGTGGGTGGATTGCCTGAGTCCATAGGTTCAAGACCAGCCCAAGATAGAGCAAGACCTGGTCTCTAAAAATAGCTGGGCGTTGTGGCGAGCACCTGTAATCCCAGCTACTTGGGAGGCTGAGGCAAGAGAATCCCTTGAGCTCAAGAGTTTGAGGTTGCTGTGAGCTATGACACCATAGCACTCTACTGAGGGCAATAAAGTGAGACTCTGACTCAAAAAAAAAAAAAAAAAGACTCGGCACCTGTAGCTTAGTGAGTAGGGTGCTGGCCACATGCACCAAATCTGGCAGGTTTGAGCCCGGCCTCGGCTTGCTAAATAACAATATAATAAAGTTTTCTTTTTTTTAACTACAAAAAAAAAAAAGAAGGAAGAAAGGAGAATGGCTTTATAGGGCAGTGACCAATCTCAGCCATAGATACCCTTGCTCATAAAAGCATTTTTTTTTTTTTGATACAGAGTCTCACTAGGTTGCCCTCAGTAGAGTGTTGTGGCGTTACAACTCACAGCAATCTTAAACTCTTGGGCTTAAGCGATTCTCTTGCCTCAGCCTCCCAAGTAGCTGGGACTACAGGCACCCGCCACAGTGCCCAACTATTTTTTGGTCGTAGTTGTCATTGTTGTTTAGCAGGCCTGGGCTGGATTCGAACCTGCTAGCTCTGGAGTATATGGCCTGTGCCCTAGCCACTGAGCTACAGGTGCCAAGCCATCAGAAGAGCATTTCTAAGTAGGTCTGCCTAATACCCTCACTACACAAACTTACACACCGAGACACATCCCACAGCTTAAAGTATTGGAAATTAAAATACATATTTAGCAAGGCCACATCTTTAACCATTATAAGATACATTATCTGTTCACCTAGGAAATCGTAGTGCACACATGATGAATTTAAGGTAACATTGCTTCCCCCTGTTATAGGCATGTCCTGCTCTCTGAATCCTCTACACCTGATTTTTTTAAGGCCAGGACTTTTCTCTAGTCCTCTCTTAAGGAACCATATTTAGAGTTGATACATAAACTCCACACTGAAACCCAGTTAGAATGACCTAGAAGCCACATAACCAGCCATATACACATATAAACTTAATAGCAAGCAAATCTATTTCTTTTTCTCTTTTCTTTTCTTTCTTTCCTCTTTTATAGACAATCTTGCTCTGTCACCCTGCTTCAAGTGCAATGGCTGGCATGTACTGTACCCAGCCTGCTTCTCCCTTTCTTTTTTTTTTGAGACAGTCTCACTCTGTCACCATGGGTAGAGTGCCCTAGCATCATAGCTCACAGCAACATAAAACCCTTGGGCTCAAGCAATCTGTTCACCTCAGCTTCCCAAGTAGCTGGGACTATAGGGGCCTGCCTACCACAAGGCCTGGCTAGTATTCCCTATTTTTAATAGAAGCTGGGTCTTGTTCTTGCTCAGGCTGATCTCAAACTCCTAAGTGCAAGGGATCCACCTGCCTCAGCCTCCCAGAGTGCTAGGATTATATGTCTGAGCCACTGTGCCTGGCCTACTTCTACCTTTTGGCTACTGTGAACAACGCTGTTATGAACAAGAATGTCCAAATACCTCCACAATACCCTGCTTTTCATTCTTTGGAGTAAAAGCCCTCCCTGAGGGATCCTATGGTTTTCTATGTCCGGCTTTTGAGGAGCTGCCATACAGTTTTTCACAGCAGCTGTATTAATTTGCATTTTCACTAATAGTGCACAAGGGCTCCAACTTCTGCACAACCATGCCAAAATTTATTTTCTGTTTATTTTTGTTTGTTTTTTTTTTTAAATAGTAGTCATTTTAGTGGGTGAGGGGTGGTTTACTTTTTTTTTTTTGAGACAGAGCCTCAAGCTATCCCCCTGGCTAGAGTGCTGTGGCATCACAGCTCACAGCAACCTCCAATTCCTAGGCTCAAGCAAGTCTCCTGCCTCAGCCTCCCAAGTAGCTGGGACTACGGGCACCCGCCACAACGCCTGGCCATTTTTTTTTTTTGGTTGCAGCCATCATTGTTGTTTGGTGGGCCTGGGCTGGGGATTCAAACCCGCCACCTTAGGTGTATGTGGCTGGTGCCTTAGCTGCTTGAGCCACAGGCGCCGAGCCGGATTACTTTTTTTTTGAGACAGAACCTCAAGCTGTAGCCCTGGGTAGAGTGCTGTGGCATCACAGCTCATAGCAACCTCCAACTCCTGGGCTCAAGCGCGTCTCCTGCCTCCGCCTCCCAAGTAGCTGGGACCACAGGTGCCCGCCACAACACCTGGCCATTTTTTGGTTGCAGCCATCATTGTTGTTTGGCGGGCTGGGGCTGGGGATACGAACCTGCCACCTTAGGTGTATGTGGCTGGTGCCTTAGCCCATTGAGCCACAGGCGCCGAGCCCGAGCCTTTTTTTTTTTTTTTGAGACAGAGTCTTACTATGTCACCCTCAGCAGAGTACTGTGGTATCACAGCTCACAGCAACCTTAAACTCTTAGGTTTAAGCAATTCTCTTGCCTCAGCTTCCCAAGTACCTGGAACTGCAGGTGCCCTCTAGAATGCCCGGCAATTTTTTTTCTTGTAGTTGCCATTGTTGTTTGGCAGGCCGGGGCTGGGTTCAAACTCTGCATCCTCGGGATATGTGGCTGGTGCCCTAGCTGCTGAGGCTACAGGCACTGGCTGAGAGGTGGTTTACTTTTAAAAATTCTCTCTTAACTAAACCCAAGGCCTGGCGTATGAGAGTCATATGGAATGAATAGAAAGAACAAAGTTGAGTCCAGGCTCACTGGCCTATGCCTGTAATCCTACAACTCTGGGAGGCAAGGGCAGGTGGATTGCTTGAGCTCAGAAGTTTGAGACCAGCCTGAGCAAGAGTGAAACCCTGTCTCTACTAAAAATAAAAAACTTAGCCAAGGGTGTTGCAAGTAGTCCTAGCTACTAGGGAGACTGAGGCAGAAGGATCACTGGAGCCTAAGGGTTTGAGGTTGCTGTGAGCTATGATGCCATGGCCCTCTACCCAGGGCAGAGTGAGACTCTGTCTCAAAAACAAAAAACAATAAAGAACCTGAACTTGAGTTGTCTGACTATGAGAACTCATGTTCTCTATGGAGCAGTGACTTTCTTCTGAGCCTTACGGGATTTATTCCCAACTGCTAGGCCACAAAGGCCCGCCACCTTCTGTCCCATAGGGGGGCAGCTTCTCCCAGGGGCTGGTGAAGACAGCTTCTCCCCATAGTCACCTCTCCAACCTCCTTCCATCCTATGCAAGGCAAACAAATCCAGGAGAAAGAAACTGTTGGGGCTCGGCGCCTGCGGCTCAAGCGGCTAAGGTGCCAGCCACATACACCTAAGGTTCGAATCCAGCCCAGACCCGCCAAACAACAATAATGGCTGCAACCAAAAAATAGCTGGGCATTGTGGCGGGCGCCTGTGGTCCCAGCTACTTGGGAGACGGAGGCAGGAGACTCCCTTGAGCCCAGGAGTTGGAGGTTGCTGTGAGCAGTGAAGCCATAGCACTCTACCCAGGAGGACAGCTTGAGGCTCTGTCTCAAAAAAAAAAAAAGAAAGAAAGAAACTGTTGGCAGGCAAAATCCAAAGATACCCAACCCAATCATCCTGGCAGGGGTGCTCTGGGGGCTAGGGCTGGGGACAGGAGCCCCAGTGGTCCATGAGGCAAAAACGAGTCACATTTCAGCAACACTCTTAGGCCAATTTGAAAGCTGAAATCAGCAGCTGCCACTACTTCCGGAGAACTCCTCCAGATGCCTGTAGGCTTTTGCTGGGCTGAGTCACTTCCTCACCTTAATTCTCCCTTAATACCTTCCTTTTCTCTACAGCTTTACTCCCGGCACCACTGTCTGGGTGTGGAATGTCTGGGAAGCTGTGCAGGTGGGTTGGCTGAGCTGTCTGCCCAGAAATGGCTGGGAATGGAGGACGTGGGGGCAAAAGTTAAGGCAGGTTTGTCTGCTGGCTCCAAAGCACATCCTAATCCCCTCAGCCTGTTTGATCTCTGCAAACATGAGCACAGGTTAATGCTTCTAAGCAGGAGCCCTGGGGGTCTGGCTGGTGGAGGATGAAGAGGCACAGGAAATAGGGGACAATGGCTGCTTTGGGTTTTAGGGACTTCCATGCCAAGCTACCTTTCTTGGCAGAGCTTCCCCTCCCATCCCTAGAGCGACAGGCTACATCAGGAAGGTCAAGTTCAAGGTTGTGTTATGATGATGATTCCCTGGATGACTCTAAGGAGATTTCACCATTATCCTTTAGCTTGCCTATTGCTGGAAGTCCTGGTGTTCTTATCTATATGTACTCTGTCCTTTCCTGTCTACTACTAGACTCACCTCTTAAGATACCTGATCCTCTGTGTGTATATCCTTAGCATTGTTTCCTGCGTTTGCCTGCCCTGGCTTGTACATTCTGGGATAGAAATCAGCTCAAAGTTTTCATTTTTTTTTTTTTTTTTTTTTGAGACAGAGCCTCAAGCTATCCCCCTGGGTAGAGTGCCATGGCATCACAACCTCCAACTCCTGGGCTCAAGCGAGTCTCCTGCCTCCGCCTCCCAAGTAGCTGGGACCACAGGCGCCCGCCACAACGCACGGCCATTTTTTGGTTGCAGCCATCATTGTTGTTTGCTGGGCCCGGGCTGGGGATTCGAACCCGCCACCTTAGGTGTATGTGGCTGGCGCCTTAGCCGATTGAGCCACAGGCGATGAGCCAAAGTTTTCATTTTTATTGAAGTTATTCATTCACGCATTTAGGGAATCAAAGAGTGGTGAAAGACTTATGAAGAAGAGTTCTCTCCCTCATCAGAGATGCTTTTCAATTTTTATAGCTGTTCTTTTGTCATTTATCTCTATTGTTCTCAATAATACTATTTTAGTAGGACTTCATGATTTTTCAGCTTTAGGCACTGTTTATTTATTTATTTATTTATTTTTTGAGGCAGAGCCTCAAGCTGTCCCCCTGGGTAGAATGCTGTAGCATCACAGCTCACAGCAACCTCCAACTCCTGGGCTCAAGCCAGTCTCCTGCCTCTGCCTCCCAAGTAGCTGGGACCACAGGCACCCGCCACAACGCCCGGCTATTTTTTAGTTGCAGCCATCATTGTTGTTTGGTGGGCCTGGGCTGCCACCTTAGGTGTATGTGAACTGGCACCTTGGCCACTTGAGCCACAGGTGCCGAGCCTAGGCACTGTTTATTATCTTCCCCTCTTGGACAACCCATACACCCTTCCCAGTCCCCAGCCTGCCGGTATAGTCATATAACAATTTAGTTAGAGCAATAGTCAGTGTTTGCATTATTACCACTATTGGTAATAGTGTTTACACTATAAGCGATGTGGTGAACTATGACTACTTCTCATTTCATGTACAACTTTTTATTTTCCCCTGAAGTTAATGATTATTTCTCCCTCCTTATTCACTTGTTTTTTTGTGGGCTCAATACCAAACTCTTTTGGTTATTAACATCTCTCCTTACTATGCTCAGATGAGATTCGACCATTTTAATTTAATTTAATTTATTTATTTATTTTTTGAGACAGAGTCTTACTGTGTTGTCCTTGGTAGAGTGCTATGGTGTCACAGCTCACAGCAACCTCAAACTCTTGGGTTTAAGTGATTCTATTGCCTCCGCCTCCCAGTAGCTGGGACTACAGGCACCTGCCACAATGCTCAGCTATTTTTTTTTTTGTAGCTGTCATTGTTTTTTAGCTGGCTTCCACTGGCTTTGGACCCACCAGCTTCTGTGTATGTGGCTAGAACCATAACCACTGGACTATAGGAGCCAAGCCAGATTTATATAGATATAAATAATGGTCTGTCTGAGAATCAAATCAAGAATTCAATCCAATTTAAAATAGTTGCAATAAAGTAACCTAGAAATATAATTAACCAAGGCATGGAAGAGCTCTGCAAGGAGAACTACTAAACACTGATGAAAGAAATCCCAGATGACACAAATAAATGGGAAAATATCCCATGCTAATGAATTAGATGGATCAACATTGTTAAATTATCCATACTAGCCAAAGTGATTAATATATCCAATGCTATTTCCTTCAAAATACCAATATCACAGAATTGATACAATATACTCTCTTCAGAGAATTAGAAAAAAAATTATGAATTTAATACAGAATCAAAAAAAGAGGCACAAATAGAACAAAGTAATTCTAAGCAAAAAGGAGAAATGTGGATGCACCACAGTATTCTACTCCAATTATACTATAAGGCTATAGTTAACAAACAGAATGGTCGCAGTATAAAAGTTGAAACAAAGTAGAAACATAGATCTGTGGGACAGAATAGAGAACCAAGAAATAAAACCATATACCTGGAAGCAACTAATCTTTGACAAAGGAGACAAAAATATACCCCTAGGAAAGAATGTCCTACTCAATAAATGCTGCCAGAAAAACTGAATATCCACATGTGGAGAATGAAACTTGAACCCTATCTCTTACCATATATAAAAATAAACTCAAGATGAACTTAAAAACTTAAATGTAAAACCAGAAACCAAAAAATTTGTAGAATAAATCCAGGCAAAGAATTTACAAGTAAGACCCCCAAAGCAAATAAAACAAAAATAAATAAGTGAGACTTAATTAAATTCAAAGCTTCTGCACTGAAAAAGAAATAATCAGCAGACTAAGACTACATAGACAACATGAAGAATATAAGAATATATTCCCAAACTATACACATGGAAATCAACAGTAAACAGAATAGCTGTACTTAGACAAAATTCACTTGAAATCAATAATGGTTAAAAAAGACAATGAAGGACATTATATAATGGTAAAGGGATCAATTTGTCATGAAGATATAACAGTTTTAAATATATAAGAACCTAAAAGCAAAGTACTCAGCTTTGTAAGACAAACACTATTAGGTCTAATAAGAGAGATAGACAACAATACAATAATAGTGGGAGATTTCAACACTCAACTGATATCACTAGACAGATAACTAAAGGGTGAAATAAACAAAGACACATTAGAATTAAACAACACTTTAGAACAAATGAACCTAACAGATATATACAGAAAATTCTACCGCAAAATTTCAGAATATACATTCTCTCCATCAGCACATGGAATATTTTTCAAAACAGACCATTTTTAAGCCAGAAAACAATAAAAATCAACAAATAGAAATCATATCACATGTCTTTTCATATCACAGAGAAATAAAACAAAGTTAATTCCAGGATGAATGATCAGAACTATACAAATATATGAGAATTATATAACATGATCCTGAATGACCTTTGAATTTATGAGAAAATCAAGATAAACATTTAGAAATCTTTGAAATGAATAATATTAACACAACTTATCAAAACCTCTGGGATGCTGATAAAGCATTGTTAAGAAACAATTTTATAGTGCTGAATCCCTACATCAAAAAGACTGAAAGGTCACAAATTAACAACCTAACATTTATCTCCGGGAACTAAAAAAATATGAACAAAGTGCAAATCTAGCAGAAGAAAAGAAATAACAAAGATCAGAACATAACTAAATAAAATCGAAACAAGTAAAAAACAAAAAAATCAATAAAACAAAAAGCTGGTTCTTTAAAAAGATAATTAAAATTGAAGCAGGGGTTCAAATAAACTAAGTTGGCAATGAAAAAGAAAACATTGCCATTGATACTACAGAAATACAAAATATCAGCTTGGAGCTGATAGCTCAGCTGCCAGGGCACTGGCCACATACAGCAGGGCTGGTGGGTTCGAACCCAGCCTGGGCCTGCCAAACAACAGTGACAACTACAACAGAAAATAACTGGGCAATGTGGCAGGTGCTTGTAGTCCCAGCTACTGGGAGCCTAAGGGAAGAGATTCATTTAAGCCCGAGAGTTTGAGGTTGCTGTGAGCTGTGATGTCACAGCACTCTACTGAGGATAACATACTGAGACTATGTCTCAAAAAAAAAAAAAGAAAGGAAGAAATACAAAAGATAATCTGACACTACTATGAGCATCAACAAATTAGAAAATCAAGAGTAAAAGGACAAAATAACCTCCCAAAGTGAATCAGGAAGAAATAGAATTCCTGAGCAGACCAAAAATGAGCAGCAAGAATGCATAAGGAATTTTTAAAATCTATTAGTAAAAATGCCAATTAGGAAGGTTCACAGCTGAATTCTACCAGCGCTACCAAGAAGAAGTGAGAACAATCCTACTGAAATTGTTCCAAAAGATTGAGGAAAAGGGAATCCTGCATAACTCCTTCTTCAAAGACAGTGTTACCCTTAAAGTAAAGCCAGTAAAGGATACACGCACAAAGAAAACTATAAACTAACATTCCTGTTGAACATAGATGCAAAATTCCTGAACAAAATACTAGCAAGCTGAATCCTAAATCATATCAATGATAATTCATGATAATAAAATTGAGTTTTATCCCAGAGATGCAAGGATGGTTCAAAATTTGCAAATCCAGAAATGTGATTTACAACATACACAGAATTAAAGACAATATCAACAATGTCAATAGATACAGAGAAAACATTTGATACAATCTAGCATTCTTTAATTAAACAACCCTCAACAAACAAGGCATAGAAAGACCATAGCTCAAAATAACAAAAGCCATATATGACAAACCCACAGACAACATCATATTGAAGAGATAAAATTTAAAGGCATTCCCCCTAAGAAATGGAACAAGGTAAGGAATCCTACTTTCATGACTTCTATTCAAAATGGCTCCAGAGTTTTCTTCATAAAGTCTTTTCCTTGTCTGGTATTGTCAAGAGTTTTTCCTACACTTTCTTTTAGAGTTTTTATCATTTAATATCTTAGTTTTGAATCTTTTATGCAGCACAAATTAATTTTTGTAAATGGTGAAATATGCAGGTCCACTTTCAGTCTTTCACATGTGACTAACCAGTTCTCGAAGCACCATTTATTAAATAGGGATTCCTTTCCCCAACGTATGCTTTAGTTTGGTTTATCAAATATCAGATGACAATATGCAGCTGATTTCATCTCTATGTTCTCTATTCTGTTACGTATATCCATGAGTCCATTTTTATTCCAATACTGTGCTTTGATCACTATAGATTTGTAGCATAACCTGATGTCTGGTAATGCGATGCCTCTAGATTTGTTTTTATTTCTTAAAATTGCATTGACTATTGTAGCTTTTTTTCTTGTTCTTGGTGAAATAAATCAGTTCTTCAAAGTATGAATTTGATCTCTTGATGAGGATTATATTAAATGTATAACTCTCTTTGAGTAATATGGGCATTTTGACAATGTTGATTCTTCCCAGACACAAGCATGCTATGTTCTTCCATTTGCTAATGTCTTCTGCTATTTTTTTTATCAGGGTTTCATATTTCTCTCTGTGGAGATCCTTCACATTCTTTGTTGGGCATATTCTTAGTTTTTTTTTTATTTGTTTGTTTGTTTCTTTTAGAGCTACTGTGAAGGGAATTTTTTTATTTTTATTAAATCATATTTGTGTACATTAATACTATCATGGGATACAGTGTGTTATTTCCATATACAATTTGAAGTACTTTCATCCAATTGGCCAACATAGCCATAATGTTATTGTCATAATTGTTGTGTTAAGAAATTTATATTCAACATTTAGAAAGATTCACATGTACCCTTATAGGAAGGGAATTTTTTATTTGATTTGATTCTCAGCTTGACTGTTGTTAGCATATATGAAGGCTAATAATTTGAGGATATTGATTCTATATCCTAGGACATTACTATAATTCTTGATCACTTCTAGGAGGCTCAGGTTTTCTAACGATAAGATCATATCATCATCAAAGGGTGAAAGTTTGCCTCCAATACCAAAAATAAATAAATGGGACCTGATTAAGCTCAAAAGCTTCTACATAGCTAAGATCACAGCAACTAAAGCAAACAGACAACTTTCAGAATGGGAGAAGATATTCCTAAGTTATGAATAACCAGAATCTGCAGAGAACTCAAAGAAAAGGCCAAACAACCCCATTTATCACTGGGCAGGAGACATGAACAAACTTTCTCCCAAGAAGACAGATTAGTGGTTAACAAACACATGAAAAAATGCTGATCATCCCTAATCATCAGAGAAATGAAAATCAAAACCATCTTGAGATATTGCCCAAACCCCATGAGAATAGTGCACATCACAAGCACCCAAAGTTACAGATGCTGTTGTGGGTGCAGTGAGAAGGAAACACTTATACACTGTTGGTGGAATGGCAAACTAAACAGTTTTTTTAGAAAGAAGTATAGAGATTTTCAAAGAGCTAAAAGTAGACCCTCCATTTGATCCTGCAATCCTATTACCCTGTATCTACCCAGAAGAAAAAGTAATCATTTTATCACAAAAACCATTTGCACTCAAATGTTTAGCTCAATTCACAATCCCATAAAGGTGTGGTTATAGCCCCAGTGCCCATCGACCCATGAATGGATAAATAAACCATGGTGTGTACATACTATGGAATACTATTCAGCCATAAAGAAAAATAGAGACTTCATATCTTTTTGCATTTACCTGGAAGAATTTGGAGAACATCCTCCTAAGTAAGATATCATAAGAATGGAGAAGCAACCATCCAATGTACTCAATATCAGTATGAAACTAGTAGATGAATAATTACATGTCCACAAGAGAAAATTGGGGAGGAGGATGAGGGGTGGTATGTGGTAAGCTCCCACCTATCAGGTGCAACATAGAGTTCTCTGGCACACCTTCTCAGTGAAGGACTCAACTGCAACTTGGATTTCACTTAACAAATGCAAGCAATGTAACATAGTTGTAGGTACCCTTATATGTTAATCTGAAATAATGGAAGATGATTCAGAAAAAGCACTGGAAGTCCAAGTCAGAGCAATAACGCAAGAGAAAGAAACAAAGAGCATCTACACTGAAAAAGAGGAAGTTAAATTGTTTGTTGATGATATGATCTTATAACTAGAAAACCCTAGAAACTCTTCTAGAAGATGCCTAGATTTGATAAATGGATTCAGCAGTGTTTCAGGTTACAAAATCAATGTACCTGAATTAGCATTTCTATACGCTAATAATGACTAAGCTGAGAAACAAACCAAGGACTCAATTCCATTTATAATAGTTGCAATCAAAAACACCTAGAAATATACTTAATCAAAAATGCAAAATGTCTCTACAAGAAAACTACAAAACACAGATGAAAGACATTAAAGGTGAAACAACCAAATGTAAAATTATCCTATTCTTATGGACAGAAAGAATCAATATTTTTTTACCCAACCATACCGTCCAGAGCAACCTACAGATTCAATGCAATTACTATCAAAATACTAACATCTTTTTTATCACAGAATTAGGAAAAATAAATTCTAAAATTCATATGGATCAGATGATGCATGCCCACATAGGAGAAAAACTCATTTCAATTCAAGTTGAGGGGAGGGGTTATAAGGGAAAAGGAGGGGATTGGGGCGTTTTCACTGAATGGGCATGGGGTAGGGGTGTCTGGCATACTTTTTGTGTGTGGGACATAACCACAAGAGGGACTCTATATAACCAAATCAAATATTTTGACCTGATTGTGCTCTCACATTAACCTGGAATAAATTTACTTAAAAAAATTTATATGGAACCAAACCAGAGCATGAATAGCCAAAGCAATCCTAATCACAAAGAAAGAATGAGGCAACACAGTACCAGGCTTCAGTGCTAAAGTAATCAGAAAGCATGGTAGTGAAATAAAAGTAGACACACAGATCAATGCAAGAGAACAGAAAGTTAAGAAATAAAGTCATATACCTACAACCGGTTGATCTTTGGCAAAGCAAGAAAGATATGTCTTGAGGAAAGGATACCCCTATTCAATTAGTGGTGGTTGAAAAATTAGACAGCCTTATGAAAAAGAATGAAACTGGATCTCTTAACATATACAAAAATTAACTCAAGATAGATTAAAGACTTAAACATAAGACCTGGAGCTATAAAAATTTTTACAATAAAATCGTGGAAAAACTCTGGGAATAAGCTGAGGCAAAATATGAGCAAGTTTTCAAAAGAAAATACAACATAAACAGATAGATTTAATTATACAAAACAGCTTTTGCACAGCAAAAGAAATAATCAACAAATTAAACAGAAAACTTGATGATGAGAGAAAATATTTTCTAACTATGTATCTGACAGAGAATTATATCCAGAATCTACAATGAACTCACACAAATTAGCAAGAACAAAGCAAACAACCATATAAAAAGTGGGCAAATGTCATGAACAGGCATTTTTCACTAGGATATATACAAATGGCCTACAAACATATGAAAAATGCTCTAAATCATTAATAATTAGAGAAATGTAAATTAAAACCACAAAGAGATACCATCTTACTCTCATCAGAATGGCCACTACTAAAAAGTAAAAAAAAAAAAAAAAAAAAGATGCTGGTACAAATGCAGTGAAAAGGGAACACTTATACGCTATTGGTAGGAATTTAAATTAATACAGTCTGTATGGAAATCAACCTTAAGATTCCTTAAAGAACTGAAAGTAGATCTACTGTTTCATCATGCAATCTCACTACTGGGTATTTATTCATAGAAAGATAAGTTATGATCAAAAAGATATGATACTTGAATATTTATGCAGCACAATTCACAATGGCAAAAGTACAGAATCAACCTAAATGCCTATCAACCAATATACTATAGAATACTACTCAGATATATAAAAGAATGAAATAATGTCTTTTGAAGCAACTTGGAACTGGGGGCCAATATCTTAAGTGAAGTAACTCAGGAATCAAGAACCAGCTACCATATATTCTCCCTTATGAGTGGGAGGTAGGTGATGGGTATGAATGGTCATACAGAGTGGTATAATGGACACTGGAGACTCTAAATGTAGTAGGGTTGAAGAGTTAAGAGATGAAAAATTATCTATGGTTATAATGTACACTATTCTGTTGATGGGCACACCAAAAGCCCTGACTTCACCACTACACAATGTATCCATTTGTATCCCCTAAATCTATTGAAATACATTTTAAAAGGAAATATATCATGGCAGAGGTAAGACGGTGGACTGCAACCAGCTTTCCACAGAGGCTCCCATCAAGAAGGAGACTTAAAGGACAGAAGTTTAGCAAGTAAGCTGATGGTTTGGAGCTGAGCCAAGAGAGAAGATTGAAGAATGCACAACAACTTTGCTGAGGCAAGCTGTGACCCCCCAAATACAATCAAAAGGTACAAAATCCACCACCAAGTAGAAGGGAGTCCCCTCCCCCGCAAGAAGGGCTCTCAGTTCACTCCAAACAAATAAGCGAGCAGAGTTCAAACATCCTCCCACTCTATCCCTCAGGAGAGACTCTCTAAAAACTGGACCTCTTACGCTTACTAGGGGTCCATGGCACTCTCCTGCCAGGCATAAAACTGTAAAACTGTATAAAACTGTGTATATTTTCTACCTGCAATTTTGAATTCCCAGGACTCCCCTCCACTCTCCCTCCAAGGTCTGAAGGTCTGTCACCCATGGAGTTCAGATTCTTGGGCATTTTCTTGAGAGGAGTGGAGGGGGAAAGGGCTGGTGCTGGTCTGTGCTGATTCTGTGCCACAGAAGTGAGGAGGACAGTCAGCTGAGAGGGAACCATACAGGACCTGCAGTATCCTGAGTTGCAGAGTGGCAGCACTCCTGAGGCCATTCTGGAGAGACATGCCCAGTCTCTCTGGGCAACCAGAGAAAGCCGGCATTTTGGCGGAGCAGATTTGGGAAGTTCTGTGAGTAGAGACAAGCCCTAGTGGTACCAACCTGGGCAAAGAGAGTGCAGAGCCCAGAGACTTCCAAGGAGGGGTTAGTCAAAAGAACACTTCACTGAGCCTAATAGCACCCAGCCTTCAGGGGATTATAGCTGAGACAAAGGCAGTGGGCAGGCACAGGCTGGAATTGACACCTGAGTGTAAACTCTGCTTGCTGCCCAGGGCTGAGTTTTTTATCAGCTCTAGCAGCGTCTGACCTGCAGAGGAATTTAGCTGGGACAGAAACAAATTCTGTAAAGTTATTCTGTTCTGTTCTGCCAGCAACCTCAATCAGGCTCAGGGCTGGAACTGAGTGAACTTCCCCAGCCTATACTTCAAACATCCAAGGTCCTCCTGCCAGATTCATATATCCTGGTGACTCAGGCAGTCGTAAACCCTGGGAGCAGTTGCTCACTGGAGTGAACTGTGTCACAGCCCTATGGGATTACCAGTGACTGGGTGCAAGGTAGGGAAGGAGGCATCAAACTTTCCAGACTAATTCATTAGCTGGGTGGGCCTTCTGCCCTCACAGAGTACTGGAGTGAGTTATATCTGAGCTACCAGCAGACCCCTCAAATCTAGTTGCTGGAGACTTTTTGAACTCTCCCACCTGAGGCTGGTGCTGACTGGGACAACTGATTTGGACCCCTTGAACAGGGCAAATCACCCAAGGACTATTCAAAGTGGCACCCTGGGTGTATGGTTGAGGGAAGGATTGATTTGCCTTGGCCAATTGTTGTTTGTGGGAGGTGGGGTGACTTAATTGCTGGTATTTCTCCACAGCTGAAACTTCAACCAAGAGTAACTGATTCACTAAGGTAGGACAGAGACCAGCTGAAAAAAAGGCAGAGCCAGTTAGCCCCACCACACAAAGCTGGTCCCCCGTCTCTCAGGATATAACACCATGCAGGTCCTTGACAAAGCTCAAGGGGAAAAACCAAATGGGGTAAAATAATCATGGAATGGAATCAGGGGAAAAGCTCTGGTAATATGAATAACCAGAGTAGATTACTCCCCCACCCAAAGAAAGGATGTAGCAGATGCAACTGAAGATTCCCTTCATAAACAGATAACTGAGATGTCAAAAATCAAATTCAGAATTTGGATTGCAAATAAGATAAATAGAATAGAAGCAAAGATAGAATTAGAAATTCAAGGAGCATTCCAAAAATTCACTCAAGAATTCAACAAATTCAAAGACAAGACCACCAAAGATTTTGAAACAATGAGGCAAGAGATTGCAGCCCTCAAAGATCTGAAAAACACAGTAGAATCCCTTGGTAACAGAATGTAGCAGGCAGAATAAAGGATCTCAGACATAGAAGACAAAGCTTCTGAACGTGCCCAAGCATCCAAAGAGGAACAGAAATGGAAAGCAAAAACAGATCATTCTCTCAGAGAGTTCAGGGATAATTTGAAGAAAACTAATATTCGCCTTATATGAATCCCTGAAGGTGACGAAGTTGATTCACAAAACAGAGAGGCTCTTCTGCATGGAATTATGAAAGAAAGCTTTCCAGATATGCCAAGAGATCCTGAAATTCAGATAGCAGACAGCTTCAGAACCCCAGAATGACTCAACCCAAATAAGATATCCCTCAGACACATCATAATTAACTTCACTAAAGTTAATATAAAAGAGAAAATCTTGAAAGCAGCTAGACATAAGAAAAATATAACCTGCAAGGCGAAGAACATTAGAATGACTGCAGATCTCTCTGCCAAAACCTTTCAGGCCAGAAGAGGGTGATCATTGACATTTAATCTACTAAAACAAAACAACTTTCAACACAGGATCCTGTGTTCAGCTAAACTGAATTTCATTTATGATGGAGAAATTAAATACTTTAATGACATTCACATGTTGAAGAAATTTGCCATAACTAAACCAGCTCTTCAGCATAATCTGAGACCTATCTTAATGGCCAGTGTAATCCTCCACCACAAAAGTAAACACTTTTGATCAAATTCCAACTTCCACAGTGGCAAAAGGATTAAAAATGTCCACTGGACTTTCGAACAACTCAATACCCCCAATTTTACCAGGCTTGTCAATAATTTAAATCAATATGAATGGCTTAAATTGTCCCTTAAAGAGGCACAGATTGGCTGATTGGATACAGAAACTCAGACCAGCCATCCGTAGTAAACAAGAATCTCATTTTACCTTAAAAGATAAATGAAGAAGCAGGGTGAAAGGATGGTCATCTATATTCCAAGCAAATGCAAAGCAGAAAAAAAGCAGGCATTGCAGTTTTATTCACAGACACAATAAGTTTTAAGCCAACAAAAGTAAGTGAAGACAAGGATGGCCACTTTATATTTGTTAAGGGTAATATTCAATATGATGAGATCTCAATTATCAATATTTATGCACCCAACCAGAATGCACATCAATTTATAAGAGACAGTCTAACAGGTATGAGCAACTTAATCTCTCCTAGCTCCACCATAGTTGGAGATTTTAACACTCCTTTAGCAGTGTTGGATAGATTATCCAATAAGAAACTTAGAAATAAAATGTTAAATTTAAATTTAGCTGTTCAACTTTTGGATTTAACAGACATCAACAGAACATTTCATCCTAACAAAACTGAATAAACATTTTTTTCATCAGTCCATGGAACATATTCAAAAATTGATCACATCTTAGGTCACAAGTCTAACCTCAGCAAATTTAAAAGAATAGAAATTATTCCATGTATCTTCTCAGACCATTATGGAATAAAACTTGAACTCAGTAACAACAGGAATCTGCAGACTCATACAAAAACATGGAAAATAAATAACCTTATGCAGAATGATAGATAGGTCAGAGATGAGATCAAGAAGTAAATTACCATAATTTTTAGAAAAAATGACAATGAAAACACAAGTTATCAGAACCTCTGGGATACCACAAAGGCAGTCCTAAGAGGAAAACTTATAGCATTGCAAGCCTTCCTCAAGAGAACAGGAAGAGAGGAAGTTAACAACTTAATGGGACATCTCAAGCAGCTGGAAAAGGAAGAACATTCCAATCCCAAATCCAGCAGAAGAAAAGAAATAACCAAAATTGGAGCAGAATTAAATGAAATTGAAAACAAAGGGATTATAAAACAGATCAATAAATCAAAAAGTTGTTTTTTTGAAAAAGTCAATAAAATAGGTAAACCTTTGGCCAATCTAACCAAGAAAAAGAGAGTAATATCTCTAATGTAATCTATCAGAAATGGTAAAGATGAAATAACAACAGACCCTTTACAAATTAAAAAAATCCTTAATGAATATTATAAGAAACTTTATTCCCAGAAATATGACAATCTGAAGGAAATCAACCAATACTTGGAAGCACCCCACCACCCAAGACTTAGCCAGAATGAAGTGGAAATGTTGAACAGGCCTATATCAAGTTCTGAAATAGCATCAACTATACAAAATCTCCCAGAAAGAAAAGCCCAGGACCAGATGGCTTCATGTCAGAATTCTACCAAACCTTTAAAGAGGAACTAATACCTATATTACTTAACCTTTTCCAAAATATAGAAAAAGAAGGAATACTACCCAACACATTTTATGAAGCAAACATCATCTTGATCCCCAAACCAGGAAAAGAACAACAAGAAAAGCAAATTATAGAACATCACTAATGAATATTGATATGAAAATTTTAAACAAAATCCTGACAAACAGAATCCAGCAACACATCAAACAAATTATACACCAGAGCCAAGTGGGTTTTACCCCAGGATCTCAAGGATGGTTCAACATACATAAATCTATAAATCATCACATAAACATTTTAAAAAATGAAGACCATATGATTCTCTCAATTGATGCAGGAAAAGCTTTTGATAATATCCAGCATCCCTTCATGATCAGAGCACTTAAGAAAATTGGTATAGAAAGGACATTTCTTAAACTGATGGAGGCCATCTACAGCAAACCCACAGCCAATACTGTATTGAATGGAGTTAAGTTGAAATCATTTCCACTCAGATCAGGAACCAGGCAAGGTTTCCCATTGTCTCCATTGCTCTTTAACATTGTAATGGAAGTTTTAGCCATCATAATTAGGGAAGAAAAAGCAATGAAGGGTATCCATATAGGGTCAGAAGAGATTAAACTTTCACTCTTCACAGATGATGTGATTGTATATCTGGAAGATACCAGGGATTCTACTACTAAACTCTTAGAAGTGATCAAGGAACACAGCAGCATCTCAGGTTACAAAATCAACACTCATAAGTCAGTTGCTTTTATATATACTAACAGCGGCCAAGCTGAAAAAACAGTCAAGGACTTTATTCCATTCACAGTAGTGCCAAAGAAGATGAAATATTTGGGAGTTTACCTAACAAAGGACATGAAAGATCTCTATAAAGAGAACTATGAAACTCTAAGAAAAGAAATAGCTGAAAATGTTAACAAATGGAAAAATATATCATGCTCATGATTGAGAAGAACCAACATTGTTAAAATGTCCATACTACCCAAAGCAATATATAAATTCAATGCAATCCCCATTTAAGCTCCACTGTCATACTTTAAAGATCTAGAAAAAATAATACTTCATTTTATATGGAATCAGAAGAAACCTTGAATAGCAAAGACATTACTCAGAAATAAAAACGCAGCAGGAGGAATCATGTTACCAGACCCTAGACTGTACTATAAATCAATATTGATCAAAACAGCACATTACTGGCACAAAAACAGAGACGTAGATGTATGGAACAGAATAGAGAGCCAACAGATGAATCCAGCCACCTACCATTACCTGATCTTTGACAAGCCAATTAAAAACATTAAGTGGGGAAAAGATTCTCTATTTAACAAATGGTGCCAGATGAACTGACTGGCAACCTGTAGAAGACTGAAACTAGACCCCACACTTCTCACCATTAACTAAGATAGACTCTCACTGGATTAAAGATTTAAACTTAAGACATGAAACCATAAAAATACTAGAAGAAAGTGTAGGGAAAACACTTGATGAAATCGGCCTGGGTGAAAATTTTATGAGGAGGATCCCTCAGGCAATCGAAGCAACATCAAAAATACACTTTGGGGACCTAATCAAACTAAAAAGCTTCTGCACAACCAAGAACATAGTAAATAAAGTGGGTAGACAGCCCTCAGAATGGAAGAAGATATTTGCAGGTTATGTCTCTGACAAAGGTTTAATAACCAGAATCCACAGAGAACTCAAACGTATTAGCAAAGAAAAAAAAAGTGATCTCATCTCAGTGTGGGCAAGGGACTTGAGTAGAAATTTCTCTAAAGAAG
>CAUYQV010078631.1:0-11842 GCA_963574575.1 Galagoides demidoff
TGTGGCGGGCACCTGTGGTCCCAGCTACTTGGGAGGTGGAGGCAGGAGACTCGCTTGAGCCCAGGAGTTGGAGGTTGCTATGAGCTGTGATGCCATGGCACTCTACCCAAGGGGATAGCTTGAGGCTCCGTCTCAAAAAAAAAAAAAAATAGCCGGGCGTTGTGGCGGGCACCTGTAATCCCAACTACTTGGGAGGCTGAGGGAAGGGAATCACTTAAGCCCAAGAGTTGGAGGTTGCTGGGTGAACTGTGACACCACAGCACTCTATCAACGGTGACAAAATGAGACTATCTCAAAAAAAAACAACTGTCCTCATGAATCCAGATGACCCAGGAGTGAGCACAATGCCCTTGCCACCCAGCCTGCCCACTTCTCTGTGTGACCTTGGGCAAGTCCCTTTCCATGGTGAGGCCTTGGTTTACAGCCTGTACCTGGGAATGACATTGGCACTTCCTGGGGTTGTTATGAGACAATGTGAGTTACTGACCCTCACCCCTGTGCCACACCATGTTAAGCATCAGGGCCACAGCAGTGAACAAAACAGACCAAGATCCCTACCCTGCTGGCTCACTACAGGCCCACCACATTTTTTTTGTTGAATTTACCCAAAGAAAATTAATGAGGGTGCCTCTCCCTGAGAGATCGGGCAAACATAGCCCCGAATCTACTCACAAAGAAAAGCTCTAACAAGCAAGGCAGTCAAAGCAGAGGAAATGGAGCCCAGCGAGGCCTTCTCCAGGATGAATTATTTTTACCTCAATACTGTACAGGGCTGCAGCTCCCTGAGCTTTAAATATTAAGGGTTTTATTATAACTATTTCATTACCCTGAGCAGTACATTGCAAGAGACAAAGTTACTCCCTGTGACCAAGGCTGGAGCTAGGGCTGGCTGGCGTCAGATGTCCAGTCTGGGGACTAAGCTCTTGGAGGGAGGACCATGTCCTATTCATCAGTGGGCCTGTGGGGCAGGCCCCTCTGTGCCAGGCAATGTGTAGGGCACTGGGGATGGTGGCCCTCTGGACATGGTGCCAAGGGATACACTCTGCAGCCAATGGCCTGAGCCTGCCCCAGGACTGTCAAAAGCCACAGAGGCCTTTCTAGATAAAGGCTCTGCTTACATAGTAGCCATGAGCTCTGGCTGGTAACACAGTAGAGCAGGCTGAGCCTCCAAGGACCCCACGTCATGGGTCCCAGCAGTGGGCCAGCAGCATGGCCAACCCTGACCTCATCCACCTCCTTCCCTCCAGCACCACTGCTCACTGAGAGCTCCTCTGGTCCCCTGGCCTCCTTCTCACTGTTGGCCTTTCTCCCAGGGTGACGGCCCCTGTTTGGGATCCTTTCACTGCTTACCCAGGCCTATCTTTTCTCTCTGGACTCCATTCCCTGCTGTTCCTGTTTAACTAAATGTGGGGCTAGCAGATACTCTAGCCCTCCCTGGAAACACTGATTCAATAAACTGATTCAATTGATTCAATTCAATGTGAAAAAGATTCACATTTTTCTTTTTTTTTTTTGAGATGGAGCCTCAAGCTATCCCCCTGGGTAGAGTGCCATGGCATCACAGCTCATAGCAACGTCCAACTCCTGGGCTCAAGCGGGTCCCAACTCCGCCTCCCAAGTAGCTGGGACCACAGGCGCCCACCACAACGCCCGGCCATTTTTTGGTTGCAGCCGTCATTGTTGTTTGGCAGGCCCAGGCTGGGGATTCGAACCCGCCACCTTAGGTGTACGTGGCTGGCGCCCTAGCTGATGGAGCCACAGGCACCGAGCCGATTCACATTTTTCTTACAGGTCTTTTGGAGACTATTTTTTAGGAAGGGAATGATAGATGTGGAACTCTGCAGCACCAAGAGAAAATGCAAGGGGACAAAAGGTAAGATATAGGGGGTAAGAAAGCATTTATTCCTGCTGAGATGGCTGCCTGGGTCACTGTACTTAGGTCAAATGAGGAATCTGTGGTGAGAGAGCTTTAGGGAACTTTCTTAAGAGTCACACAACTAGCAAAACACCCAGCCAGGATTTTCTGATCCTAAAATCACATGTCCATCCCCTCTTCTGGGAGGAGAGAGAACCGCTCTACCCACCAGGAGAAGCCAGTACCACCACCACCCCATGCCCAGCCTCCCATTCAAACATGGGGTGGGGAGCCCAGAGAACTGAGGCTTCCCCCTACTACCTGGACTGAATCTCCTCCCCCCAGAGCCCTGGTCTGCAGCAATTAGGGTAAAATTCAGGCAGTAAGGCCCACACTGTGCCCGGGTGGAAATGAAACCAGCTCAGGTGTTCCCAATAGGAATGACAGTCAGGATCCAGGTAAAGGTGACAACTCTGCCTGAGAGCTCAGAAGGCCAAACTAACCAACGTGGACTAGGGACAGCTGGCCCTCTGGGCATCACTTCTCCAAGACCTGCCTGGGATGGCTGCTCACTGAAGCTAGGCTGGCCAACTAAAGCCAGCTGCAGCTTAACAGCTGGGAGTGGCTTCAAATGTCAGCCCTCCTGGGTCACATTTGCATTTTAACAGTCACCTTGGGAGAGGGAGGTGTGCTGGAGAGAGAAGGGAGGCCTTTCCTAGACCTGGAAAGGTTTTGATTTCCCAAGTGCTATTTTTCTGTTTCCTACTCAAGCCTTCCCTGCAAGGTGGCTTCTCGTTACTTTTCTTTTGCATTGGGCAGGACTCACTGGCTTTCAGGGCCCCCTGCCTGTTTCCTTTCTCACAAGGATGCCAGCTAATGGGCTCCCTGGGCTCTAGGCCAGTCCAGTCTGAGAGGGGTCCCTCCTGCCCTTTCTACTGCCACCCACTCTGTGCCACCCAGCCCTAACGCACACCTCCACACACTTGCAGTGGGCCTCTGTGTCTCACAAAGTACCCTTGACTACCGCACCCCTGCCATCTCCAGAACTGACCCACCACGCATGCCCTCCACTAACTCCCCTCCCATGACACAAGCGACAATTGTTTCACACCTCACACAGTGCACATACCCATGGTAAAATGGAAATGCTCTGGCATGCTGCTGGTGATTCAGGTGTGACTCCCACCTCTGCCACTCATTAGCCATGTGGACTTAGGACACATCGCCTCTGAGCCTCAGCTTGCTCACCTGAGACACGGGAAGGAAGCAAGCACCTGCCTACTCCCCAGGCTGTTGTGAAGGTCGAGTAAGATTATGCATAGAGGGGTCAAAAAAGGATGCTCTTCTCTTCCCCTCCTGAGTTCAGTACTAATTGAGAAAAAAGATAAAAACAAAGCAGAGTAGAGCCAGCACAGTGGTTCACGCCTGTAATCCCCGCACTTGGGAGGCTGAGGCAGGTGGATTGCCTCAGCTCACAGGTTCGAGACCACCCTGAGCCAGAGCAAGACCTCATCTCTAAAAATAGCTAGGCACTGTGGTGGGCGCACGTAGTTATAGCTACTTGGGAGGCTGAAGCTAGAGAATCACTTAAGCCAGGAGTTTGAGGTTGCTGTGAGCTATGACACTACAGCACTCTATCAAGAGTAACAAAATAAGACTCTGGGGTGGCCCCTGTGGCTCAAAAGGGTAGGGCACTAGTCCCATATGCCCAAGGTGGTGGGTTCAAACCCAGCCCCGGCCAAAAACTGCAAAAAAAAAGCAGAGTATGCTTTTTAAAGTCCATTTCATTGATAGAGCTAACCTGGAGAACATGAACTAGATTCAGGGCCAAGGGGCCTCCTAACACGTCCTTCCTGAATGCAGATGTGAACATGGTAGGAATGCGTGTGTGTAACCCGGGCTGAAGAGTGCGCCATCTTTACCTCCAATAATCATGCACAAGACCTGACGCAGGTGTGACTAGTACTTGTTACACAAGAGGGCATGAGGCCCCAAGAGAGGAAGCAAACTAAGTCACACAACTAATAAGCAGCTGAGCTGGGACCTGAACCCAATTAGTTGGCTCTGGAGTCAGGCTTCCCCAGAGCCCAGCTAACAAGCCAGGGGCTTTGCTGCAGCTGAAGGCAGAGGCTCAGGACAGCTCTGGACGCTTCACACACTGCACGCTCATCCTGCCCTTCCTGTTCCTGGGAGCACAAGTTGACCAAGGGGCAGCGCTTACACTCTCCAAGAGGATTTCATCTTCATTATCTCATTGCATTCGCTTACCCATTTAAACATATTTATTGAACATTTCCATGTGCTAAATCATCTCCTAGACTCTGAGGATGTAGCAGGTAACAACACGAGTCCCTACCCACAAGTTTCCATTCTAGTGAAACCAAGAACTCTCTAAAGTGTGGAGGGCAAGGTAGGGAGATGATAAAGATATAAGTGTAGGTAAGTATAATGAAAAACCTAAGTCAGGGCTAAAGAGCAGACAGACTTTACAGGGATGACTATTCTAAGGGTCACATCCAGCAGAAACCCAAATAAAGTGAGAAAATGTGAATATCAGGAGAAAAACATTGTAGGCAGGGCAAGTAGCCGATGCCATGTTCCCAAGAGGGAAGCAAGACAGTCATGGAGTACTATCTAATACTAGCAAGACAGACATGACACTGAAAACAGCCAGCAGGAGAGTGGGGGGAGATGAGATCTTAGAGTTGGGGAGGGCAGTGAGGGGGACTATAAGCTTGTTGATCACAAGAAAGACTTTGGGGTTTGTTTTTTTTTTAATTCTTCAGTGTGTTAGAAACTAGAGGATTATAGACGTAGTGTGAGTGGCTTGATCTGATTCACACTGTAAAAATATGACCATGGCTGTGATGGAGAGAACAGGCTATGAAGGGCAAGAATAAAGAGGCAGGGAATCCAGTCCAGTGGGAAAGCCCTTAGAGTATTTCACCTGACAGATAGGCACCAGGGGTGCGCGGGGAAGATGTTGAGAAGTGGTTGGATTCAGGAGCTACTGTGATGGCAGCAGGGTGAGTATTAGTCCCAGAAGCAAAGAGAGAAAGAGAGAGAGCCCAGAGCCCAGGAACAGGAAGGGGAGGATGAGTGGGCCAAGGGTCAGGTGTCCGGCGAGGAGAGATGAGCCCACCCTAGAAGCAGCTCCCCCTCTCCGGCCCGGGCTCTCTGCATCGGATGCCCTGAAACAACACAGAAAGCCCAAGCAGAGGCCTGGCCCAGCCCTGGCTCCATCCCTGGTCCCTCAACCCTCTCGCATCAAGATGGCAGGCCAGATGCACCATCTAACACTTGCTGAGTATTTTTCCAATGACATTTTCCCAACAGCGAAAACACAGCTTGCCACTTTAGCGCAAGATGGAGGAACAAAGGAACGACTCTGAGGGAGATATTTCAAATCCCTCCCATCCAGGGAGCCACACCACATGTCCCCCAGAGAAGTGGGGACACTTCATTTGAATAAATGTTCCTGAGCACAGCCAGGTGCTTGCCGGGAAGTCAGGGCCTGTGCCCTCAGCCTGCTGGTGGGAGAGAGAGGTGTGAACTAAGAGGCCAGGCGGCCGTTCACAGGGGCGGTGGGGGAACAGGAGACTGAGTAAAAGATAAATCCAGAGGTGAGGAGAATCTTCAATGCGAGCCCTGAATGGGATTCGATGACAGAGAGTAGGGAGGGGACAGTCAGGCAAGGCAGCATGTGGACAGAGATCGGAACGTGTAAGAAGCTTGGGTGCAGAGCAGTCCTGGGCAGGGCCGAGGGTGGCCTGGGCAGCAAAAACAGCTGCTATTTACTGAGCAGTGCGGCCAGCCCTGCATGGAGCACACAGCCACCCGCTCATTCATTCCTCACTGCTCCATGAGGCAGGCACTTTCATAGCCGGGGATGAGAAAACGGAGGCTCCAAGGCCTTGAGTGACTTGTATAATATCCCATGATACATAAGATGTGAATTGGATATTTTTTATAAATAAATGTCTTTTACTGAAATATACTTACAGAAAGGATCACAAATCCTGAGAGTATAGCTTGATAAAATACCACAGAGAGACTATGCACAGTAACCACCACCCTATTTAAAAAGGGTCTTGCCCTTACCAAGAGACTGGCTCTTACCATCTGAAGCCCCTCTCAGGCCCCTTCCCAATCCTTCTCCTTCCCTCCTTCCCAAAGTAAACACTGTGCCAACTTCTAATTCCATGGATTAGGTTTTGGAATTGAAGTTGGCATCTAGTCTGTGGGAATCCTGAGACCAGGATTTTCAGGGCACACAGCAAGGAGGAGAGGGACTTCTCCAGCCTGGGCGGGTCTGCACAGGGTCTCAGGGTGTTTTCCCAAACCACACCCCACGCTGTACTATTCTCCTTGCAGTCTCCTCGGGGGCATGTGGGAAATAAGTGACAACTCTAAAGAGAAACTCTGGAAATACCTGTGTCCAGAGCAGAACTCACTGAACTGGATGTACACCAGACAGCAGGCCAACGAGGCTTCCCACGTCCCTTCTTCAGGAAAATACAATCTAATAACAAGGATGTCCTTTTGGAGAGCGCAAATCAATAGGTTTGAATAGATTTAACCATATTCTCAAAGTTAAGGGTTTCTACCTGTGAAATATGAAGAACACTATACAGTCATTACAAAATAAAATAGAAAGATTCCAGTTTGTCACCCGGATAATAGACTCACCCCCCCCATACCCCGTCACCCCACTCCCTGGCTTATATTCTGATACAAAAAATAAACATGGACATTGTTGAGATGGTGATTAGCTGGGGCTCCTCGGAAGCACTAAGTCCCAGTAAGCCCCAGCCTATCTACTGCCACCTCCAGCCCGGTTGTATCTTAGCCAAATCTTCACACAGAGTTCCAAGGCCCGTGCCTCCGCTGACCACTCTCCTCTCGGCCAGCTATGTTCTTCTTCCGTCCTTTCTTCACTCAGGACAAGATGAGCCGCTGCTGACTTTCTCAAGTGCCCGTCTCCTCTCCGACAGCCTGACTAGAGTGGGAAGAGTTTAATGGGTTGCCCCTCTCCCACACAAAGTCCCTCCCTCCTGGCTGAGTTTAAGGAGCAGCTACCTAATGGGAGACTAAGGCCAGGCCACGGAGCCAGTTAAAAGGAAACATGGATGTCTCCAGAGAATCTAAGGTGGACAAGTGCCTTTAAAACGCTGAGAAAGTCCCAAGCAGGGATGTTATGAGGGAACATGAGGGCCAGGCTGGGGGCAGAGCTGGTCATCCACTGGTCAGGTGAGCAGTGACCTCTAAGGACAAGCCCAGGGGAAAGCTGAGCACGGTGGAGGTACCCAGGTGGGGGAGGGTGGGAGGACAGAACTCAGACTCCGGGATAACGTGACAGAGAGGAGGTAGCAGGTGTAAAGGGATAGGGCTTAAGTTTTGTAGCCAGAAAGCTCAGGGTTCAAATTGCAGCTTCTCCACATATCGCTGACTTGACGTAATTGCCTTAACCTCGCCTAAACCTCAATTGCCTTTATGCAAAGAGGAGTAATATAATCTACCTCCCAGGATCCGAAGGAGGTTTAAAACAAAATAGTGCATTTCGGCGACCGACATACGGTACAAGGGTTGATGAATGAAAGAAGAGGCACTGCGACTGCGCCCCCTGGTGGAGCTTCAAGACCTCGCACGTTGGAAGAGGGAAAGCGCTTAGATCAGGAGATGGTGTAATTTATCACAGGACGTGTCCTATCTATACAACACACATACACGAGCGCATAGAGTCGACCTTTGCCACTAGTCTACAGCACAAACAGAGGTATATCCATGTATTAGGGCTTTCTCCCTGTGCTCACACACACAAAAATGTAACACAGAGAAAAAAATCTCCACCTCTGACTACGTCCTGTGGGGTTGGGCATTGCGTGATCATTGCAGTAGCAAATAAATCTCTAACATAACACAGGAGTCAGAAAACAGATTAAAACCCTCTCAGAGAAAATGTTCTCCTAAAATCGCCTTTCCTTTGGTGCCCATTCCTACCTCAGTGACCCCCTGCAGGTGCACACACATCCCCCCAAAGTGTCTGCAGAGAAATTTCACCTTAACTGAAGTTTTTAAAATGACAGTTGTGGGGTGGTCCTGTGGCTCAAAGGAGTAGGGCACCGGCCCCATATGCCAGAGGTGGCAGGTTCAAACCCAGCCCCGGCCAAAAAAAAAAAAATGCTGGTTGTCGTTTTTTAAATAGAATCTGAAGGAAGAGAGACCCACAAATCTCACTGGGGTGCTATGTAGCGTGGCAGGAAAATAGGTGTGGTGACATTTCCAGTCTGTCGTCATCGACCTCCCATGGATCATGGAGAGGCACTGTAAGTCTCCCATCAGCTGGAGAAGGGTAGGTCTCCTTCCCTCAGGAGTGAGAGGGGATGGCAAAGCCCACACCAGCCATTTAGTTCCTTTATCACATGGTCCTAAAGAGCGACGGTAGCTTTCTCAGCTCTGAGGTTTATATGAATCAGCCTTGTACACATTACCCAGTTGTGGGTCCCTCCATTCTAATCAATTCAAAGAGTGCGCATGGTGGACCCAACCTTCCTGGCCTCTGAAGGAATTTTAGGGAAATTTATATGAACAATGATTTTAATGCCTCATAAACATATGGCGCTTATGAATTTCAGATGTATTTTAACCTTCATGATTTGACTTAAATTTAGCACAACTGTGTGAGGCACTAAGGACTTGGTATTATCTTTCCTAAATAAAGAGATTAAAAATTGGAGAGCAGTTAACCCAGGGTCATCCAACTAGTCAATTGTGATGCTAGGCCCAAGGTTTCTAGTAGGGAATGATAAGCTATGCCTGTGAAATGGCTGCATGAAGAGAGTGGGTGACACAGGTCCTGCGGATCTCCTTCTTAGAGACTGACCTATCGGGATTTCCACAGGAAAGATGCTAACAGTTTCTCCTTCTTGAGAGCCCCTGGATCTAGGAATTAGAAACGTACCTGTCTGTAGGTTTTCCATTCTGCCTTGTATGAGAAGAACCCACAACTGGGTGATGTGTACGAGGCTGGTTCAGTTAAACCTCGGAGCTAAGAAAACTACTGTCACTCTTGAGGACCATTCTGCCCTGTATGTGTTTATATGAGAGTGGGCCCCGTAGGAGGTCCTGGAAGGTAGGGAGGGCTTGGCATAGCACCTGGCACATGGTAGTTGTTCTTAAATGTTTTGAATTGACTGTCCTCCAGCTATTCTGAAGGTTAAAGCCGGACTTGACAATGCTATGGCTCACGCTCCCCATCTAGTGGCCAGATCTAAGCGGAAACAGACCACGGACTGGTGGACTCCCTCCTGCTCCAACAAGATATCCCACACTCTTTAATGATACAATGTGCACCTCAGGATGCCACAGTATCTGGCTCCAAAACAAAAGTCAAATAAGGAAATGCCACCTGTTTGTCAGGTATTGATTGTGTGCTCTGCAGGGACACATGAGGATGTAAGAAAAACACATTCCACAGTTCTTAATGTTAAAAATCTACAATTTAATTCAAAATAACAGTACTCCACAGCCCAGGTATCACATTCCTAAGGCAATGGAAGCTGTAGAACTCCAAGTAATAGTTGACCCTGTGACCAAAACAGAATTTCTCTAGAGAGAAAAAGTTCAAGAAAACCAAAGAGATACTTTGATTTTTTTTTTTTCATTAGTATAGCTTAGATAACCAGAAAACTCTTCAGCTACAAAATACCTCTAAAAATTTCTGGGTCAAAAAAAATTTAAGACTTGCTTGATGCATAACTGGGGAGCACATAAGAAAATGTAAAAATTATACATGGGGCAAGAATAGGAATTGAAATCACAAGTATGAGATACTATAGAAAATCAACAAAAGGCCAGGTACAGTGGCTCACACCTGTAATCCTAAAACTCTGGGAGGACGAGGCAGATGGATTGCCTGAGCTCACAGGTTGGAGACCAACTTGAGCAAGTGCAAGACCCCCTCTCTAAAAAATTGAGATGAGGCAGGCACCTGCAGTCCCAGCAACTTGGGAGGCTGAGACCAGAGAATTGCTGGAGCCCAAGAGTTTGAGGTTGCTATGAGCTATGACTCCATAGCACTGTACCGGGATAACAAAGTAAGACTCTGTCTCAAAAAAAAAAAAAACAATGTATAGTGAGAAAGCAGATCAGTGGTTACCTGGAATAAGAAGAATTACAAAGGGGCACGAGGAAATTTAAACAGTTCACTTTCTTGATTATGACAATGGCTTCACAGGTACATACATGTCAAAACTTATCAAGTTATGTACTTTAAATATGTGAGGTTTATTGTTTATCAATTATGTCTCAATAATTTTTTTTTCTTGAGATAAGGTCTCATTCTGTCACCGGGGCTAGAATGAAGTATTGTCCAACTCCTAGGTTCAAGCAATCTTCCTGCCTCCTTAGTAGCTGGGACTGCAGGCCCCCACCACCGCACCCCACAAATTCTTTCTATTTTTTATAAAGACATGGTTTCACTCTAGCTCACACTGGTCTTAAACTCCTGGCTCAACAAGCTTCTTACCTCTGCCTTCCAAAGTACTAAGATGACAGACGTGAGCCACTGCACCTTGCCCTCAATAATTTTTTTAAATAAAATTATATTAATAGCTATCATCTATCGCACTGATTTTCAACTGGTGTGCCATGGCACACTTGCTGTGAGAGGATCTGAGGGGTGCCGAGAACATTTTTAAAGATCATTAATTAAATTATTTTCAAAATAAGTTCAAAGCACAGTAAGTATATTCTTTTTTTTTTTTACTTTCTTTTTGATCAACATAATTTAAGTGTGCCACAGTTTAACTATAGGTTCAAGTGTGCTGTGAGATAAATAAGGTTGAAAAACACTGATCTAGGCATACTTGCCGTGTTTGGTTCTGCTTATATTACCATTGCATATTTCTGATTTTATTAGTAGGAGTGTGGTAGACATAGACTAGACTAAGTTTGTTTTTGTTTATACTACCATTGCATATGTCTGACTTTATTCAGAGTAGGAACGCAGGTAGCTGTAGACTAGATTAAGTTCTGGCCAATGAAATATAAGCAGAAGTGTCCCATGGCACTTCTTGAAACAAGAATAAAGCATGCCTTTCTTCACTTCCTCCTTCTCTATGGAATGAAAGTCTGCTGCCCAGAGCTCCAAAAACCTTTGTAGGCCAGGAAGTGATTTTCAAAATACCAACCAAGTGCTGGTGACAGAAACCTAGGAGCCCAAGTCCCCAGTGACATGATAAAACTACTCTATTTCACGCCTGTAACCCTAGAACTCTGGGAGGCCGAGGCTGGTGGATTGCTTGAGCTCACGAGTTCAAGACCAGCCTGAGCAGAAATCGAGATACCATCTCTACTAAAAAATAGAAACACTGAAGCAGGAGGATCACTTGAGCCCAAGAATTGGAGGTTGCTGTGAGCTATGATGCCACGACACTCTACCCAGGGTGACAGCTTGGGACTCTGTCTCAAAAAAAAAAAAAAAAAAAAAAAACCACTACCTTATTATCCCTAGGCTTCTAAACCCTAGACTTTTAATTCTTTTTTGAGACAGGGTCTCACCCTGTTACCTGGGCTAAGATGCAGTGGCATCATCATAGTTTACTGTGACCTCAAACTCCTGGGCTCAAGCAATCCTCCTGCCTCAGCACACCCCCACCCCTCCCCACTAGTTAGGACTACAGGTGTGCAACACCACGCCCAGATACATTTTTTTCTTTCTTTGGTAGATATGGGGGTGCGGGAGGAAATTGCCCTGTTGCTCAAATTGGTCTCAAACTCCTGGCCTCAGGCAATCCTCCTGCCCTGGCCTCCCACAGTGCCGGGACTACAGGCGTGAGCCACTGTGCCAAAACAAACTTCTACTTTGCTTCAGCCAGTTGTTTTAGTTCTTTGTTTTCCTATTATATGGAGCTGAACCTAGTCCTAACAGGTTCATGATCAGGCATGATACTGGGTATGGTGGAGCTACTTCTTAGACACTGCAGA
>CAUYQV010078638.1:0-30189 GCA_963574575.1 Galagoides demidoff
GGGGAGGATGGGTGAAGAGAATGATATTGTGGGGATCACGCCTATAATTTATCCTATTAGAGTACATGTGAATTTGTCTAAAGGTTGAATATAAATGTCTTAACACAACAATTATGAGAAAGACATTATGTCTATTTTAGCCAGTTGGATGAGAGTTTTCCAAACTGCATATGGAAGCAACACACTGTATCCTGTGATAGAATTAATGTACACAATTATGATCTAATAAAAAAAAAGAAAAATCTATAGAGATCAAAACAGCATGGTACTGGCACAAAAATAGAGAGGTAGATATATGGAACAGAATAGAGAACAAAAGATGAACCCAGCCACTTATTGTCATTTGATCTTTGATAAACCTATCAAAAACATTCACTGAGGGGAAGATTCCCTATTTAACAAATGGTTTTCGGTGAACTGGCTGGTGACCTGTATAAGACTGAAACTGGATCCTCACCTTCTCTATTAATAAAAATTGATTCTCACTAGTTAAAAGATTTAAATTTAAGACATGAAACTATAAAAATACTGGAAGAGAGTTCAAGGAAAACACTTGAAGAAATTGGCCTGGGAAAATATTTTATGTGAAGGACCCCACCTGGCAATTGAAGCAACACCAAAAATGTATTATTGGGATCTAATCAAACTGAAAAGCTTCTGCACAGCCAAGAGCATAGTAAGTAAAGCAAATAGACAGCCTTTAGAATGGCAGAATATATTTTCAGGTTGTGTTTCAGACAAAGGTCTGATAACTAGAATCCACAGAGAACTCAAACCAATCAATAAGAAAAGAACAAATAACCCCGTTTCTTTGTGGGCAAGAGACTTGAACCTGTTAATTATAGTGCCACTGTGGTATAAAGTAGTGGTATTGTGTTTCCATGATGGTGCTGGGTATTAGGTAGCACTATAAATCTGCATCAAATGTTTTTTTTTTAAATAAGTGTACCATTTAATTTCTTTGATTTTATTAAGATGTATATTTATTTTGTATTTTAAAACACTTTTTAACAGTCATAACACATGAAAGTACAATGTGCCAACCACCTATTGGATAAAAGAATGATGAGAAATATTACTTTAGTGTTCTCTTTGTTCCTCATTTGTATAGCTGATGATTTTCTTGTTAGCTTTGTAGCAACTCAGGAACTTCCCATTCCTTAATTCAATTTCCAGCTTTGAGTCCCCACCAAAGTGGAAACAATTCTATTTTGAAAGCTTCTTTCTTAAAATCTTGAGTATTGGTTTTACAGATGACATTGTTTTAACTTAAAGCAAGTTGGTTACTTTTTTCCAGAACAAAAATTTTTAAAGCACATTTATAGCTTTCTTTAGTAGGAAAGCTCAGTTTAACTTACAGTACATTATATTTGTTCTAAGTGTGATCTGTATGATTTTAACTCTAATCACATGTACTAAGGAAAGCATAAGGTGCAAGAAGTATTAGTATTAGTATTAGTACTAGTATTAGTATTAGTGTTTCTGAATGAAAATCCTGGGCATTACTTGCAACTTATTCACCTGTGTTAATTATTAAAATGCTTTCTCCCAGACCTCACATTGCTAAATAACAAGCTCTTGGAGTGGCATCTGGGAAACTGCCCTTTGAAAGAATAGAGTGTTATTCCCACTAAATGTAAAAACAGTGATTAAAAATGGTAATAACATGCTATTTAGAATAAGTCAGACTTACGTTTAAATTGAATTGGTTACCTAATGAATTTACCTTTGGAGGGGGCTCCACCCTACGTTTTTGTCTTACCAATTCCCAACTCTCACCTCTCTTACACATTTGTTTTATCCACCAATTATATAAATTTCTAATAACTGAAAGCTGTGAAATTTTCACTTAGAATTGTGTAGTCTATGACTAGGTACATTTTTTCTAAGTTGCTTCACTGAATGCTACCTTTCCCTTCCTCACTGCCCTTGTAGAATTATCTAGTGAATAGTCATTTGGCTTCCTTTGTATACTTCCATAAAATGGCTTCTAAACCTCTTCTTCAGACATGAAAATTATGTGGTTGGATTTCTCTGCTCTAGTCAATCAAAGGCAGAGTTATTGTAGTTCTGGCTTATCCAGATTACCATCCTTATAAAAACCTCAACTCCATTGCACAATCTCAGGTTAACACACCTTAAAATAAAACACTCCACATCAATCTATCCCTTTCCAATATTCAACATTCCTCTCTGTATTCATGATCACCCTTCTTTCACTCTCTTACCTATTCACATAGCCTCTTATTCTATACCCTAGTAACTGGAGAGCACAGCTTTGTGTCTATGGGATAGGATTAATGAGAGATTTAATAGAATAGGCTGCATTTAAGCTGAGTTCTGATGAGTAGGCTATAAGATTAGTTATATGTTGAAATGTGCAGGGCTGGGTGTTTTGTGAACATCATCTTAGTGTTTCTTAAAATGTGATGGTTTTTAAATACAGAGAATTCCCAGTCTAACCCTAGTCTTAATGTGAAAGCATCCCTGAGAGTCTGGTCCAGTAATCTACATTTTAGTACATCCTCAAGTGATTCAGATATTTCCCACCAGTCCATATTATTAACTATAAAGTTGGTCTTACAAAATCAAAGTCATATAATTTTGCATGCTCTCCGAAATATGACTGACAGTTTTAATTATGGTGAAAACATGCCAACTGGCTTTCATTATTTCTAAGAAAAAGTTCTTCTCTAATGCTTTCTCTGCTTTTCTTTTTTGAGACATTCTTAAGAAATACAACTTGATATGTAATTGGGACATAAAGGAGTTTGGAAGACAATCCCAAAAGATGAAAATGAATAGTCTTTGAAAGTAGTGGGTAACGCCTGTGGCTCAAGGAGTAGGGCACCAGCCTCATATACCAGAGGTGGCAGGTTCAAACCCAGCCCCAGCCAAAAAAAAAAAAAAACCTGCAGTAAGGTAGCATAATTGAATAATGAAAACATTTGAAAGATGTTGGATAAAGAATTTCATGTAACTTAATGCTCAGGCTTTACTCTGAGTATGAACATCTACATTTCATTTATCCAATTTGTATTGGAAGGACCTCTAACAAAATTACATTAAATAGAAATGAATTATATTTACATAGAATTTAGATAAATGAAAATTAATTGCCCTTCAAGCTAATTCATAGTGGACTCATAAAAATGCTTTCTTTATTTTGCAAAGCCTGTCAATATTCAAACTCTTCCAGCACACCATCTGTTCTGTTTTTGGTGCATCTGCAAGTCTATCTCAGTGGCAGAGAGATTGGAGCTGTACAGCTTTAGAATATATTAAAAAACATTGAGCATAACGTATTAAAAAATATTGAAGCATTTGAAAAGTATGTGACTATTGAAAAGTCTCATGATACTGATTGCTTAAAATGTGAACATTTTAGTCAATGAAATAAAGTAATATTTGCATAGAACTGTAGGCTTTGTTGATGTTATTTGTCATAACTTAGAAATCATGGCTGTTACTTTCCTTCATTAGACATTTTAGTTGAAATTATTGATATATCTTGCAGACACAGCACTAGGCTTTTTATCAAAATGTGTAATCTATTAATCAAAACACCATAAATATGGTTTTACTGCAGTTTTATTTGGAGTCAATTCCTTTTCTAATTTTTAGATAACATTAGAATGTATTCTACAGGAAAATTCTGGGGATTCAGTATTACATGTTAAACTCAGTATCTAGAATATCTTTTCCTTTAGAAAAAGGAGAGTACATTTGCTCCAGAAGTTAAAAATTTTCTCTCCCAAAGGTTTAAAGTTAATATGAATCAAAGAAAAGTGGAGATGATTCATAACAAAATCCACTCTCACATGCTATTTTATTAAATCAGGAATTGAAAGTCATTCAATCCCCATGACATTTTTCCATAGGATCACAACTACAGAAAAATTTAACAACTGACTCATTACAATAGATTTTACTGTTAAATGTTCAATATTTCAGAATTGTCTTGTTATCTGTTTACTTACTGAACTTTGATAGTAAACCAAAAATAACATCAACATTGTGTTATAGACTTTTTCTCCTTGTTAATACCAAAAGATGATATTAAAAGGTAATATCATCTGATATTCAAAGGTAAAATGTTCTGATATTTAAATGATGACCTGAGATAATATATTTAGTAAAATACAAAGAGGTAAACTCAGAAACTTTATTGCTGCTGCTACTAATTATTGACCTGATTTATCAGCTAGTGAAATGAGTTAGACTCATCTAACTTCTTGAATCAATGTGATGAATAGAACCTCTATGCTTTAAAACACACCTTCTTATAGGAAAGTCAATAAATTCTTAAGGGAAAAAGATGTTTGATATATGCTATTAAATGTACAAGGCTTCGATGTATTGATTATTAATGTGTTCTTAAACTATTTTCACTCCTGCTTAATTATCAAACCAGCTACTTTTTGATAAAGCATCAATGACAACATCAGTGTAGATGAAATACTGAGTTCAGAAAATTAAGAATTATTCATAAGCCTAAAATAAGTCTAAGGGCAAAAGAGGGAAGAAAAAAAAACATATGGGTTATTAGAGAACTAGAGGGAAAGGCAGTTTCATATACAGCTGTTTTTTCCTGTGACCAATAAAGCAGAAAATGACTCTTATGACCACCTAATAAGGATATGATTGACTTCAGCTTTTATAATTTGCATATGCAGACATCTTGGCATTACTACAGGACATCACAGTGCTCAAATATCTTCCTCACCCTAGTAGCTGAATGCTGGTTTTTAATTTTCACTTGGCTTCCAAATAGCTAAAAAGGCATCAGTGGGCAGATGTCGATTGTGTAATAAAAAAATCTAATTGTATTCACCTTCTCCAATGGAGAAAGAGAGTCAGGACGGTCAGACAGGTCAAGGCATGTGGGCAGGACTAATATATTGTGTCTGAAGAGAAAACTTGGAAAACTTAGTTGGATAGCTAATGAGACAACTTACAGACCATGGGCTGAGTTTATGTCTGCAAGACAATGAAGTAAAGACAAAAATTGAAGTCCTGACCTCAAAATGTAGTCCAACAAACCTTCTAAACACTACCATAGAATGCAGGCACATTGAAACTAGACATAACCATGCTTTTGGATCTTAGCTATACCATCTAAAAAGTGTGACATTATATAAACTAATTCTCCTCTCTAAGCCTAAATTCTTTTTACTATAAAATGATGGTAATAAACTACCATAGGTTGCTGTGAGAGTTATGTGAAATAATGTACTTACAAATGGCACTTTAGCATGGTGTTTGGTTCCTAATAAAAACTTAATAAATATTAATAATTAGTTTTCAGCAATTATATAAGCTATGAAGGCAAAATGTGTTTGGGAGACTCTCTTATGTTATGTTCCCTTGAAGTAGAGTCTGAGATAGGGATTGTAATTATGACTACTGGCAATTTTAGGGCTAATTCTTATTATGTTTTAACAGAATCAATAGTGATTTTAAAAGGTGATTGTGTACATCTCTTCCCAACTCTGTGTTTAGGGCTGTTATGTTAGTGGCTTGAAATCAGCCCTGATGGAGCTGTGTCCACTCTCACCTTGTCCTTCTAGCCAGTTAAACATTTACCAGCACATAATTCTTTATGGCTAAATAAGGAAAGAATTTTGAAGACTGATTGTCACATTTGATTTTTAAGGTGAGGTGACAAAAGCTGAACTGGGAAAGTTCCCCAATGTCTGGAAACAGCTAAGGGACTCAGTGGCTTTCTTATTACATACAAATATTCTCCTATGTACTTAACTTCATTAATGGTACCACATTTTACCATTTTCATTTTCCCTACTCACCTTTTCCCAGTTGTTTGCTGATAATAATCTGGCCCTGGCCATGGATCGGATGGCTACAGTAACATGACACTGAACAATAGATTGGGAAAATTTAGCAGGACAGGAGTGCAAAAGTGAGTCACTTGGCAAAATTAAATTACACAGAGGGGCAATATAATCATTTGCACTATAGTTGATTTCCTCAAAAGGGGGACTATACTGATTTGAATAGACAATTCAAAATTTGTAGTATTAACTTCACAAACCAAGTAATCAAACTCACTATAAATGTTTTGAAGCCATGCCTAGGATAATTTTAAATCAGTCTAATTCACTGTCTTGTCGATAGCAACTTTATAGGACAATTACAATCTGGATCAGAATGAGAATACATCAAAAATAAACCCCCAAAGATTCTTTTTAGTACTTAGACACAAAAAATTTAAAATAATGAGTTCTGTCTCCCAAATCCCCAACTATCACTTCACTCTTTGTTGGAAACAAAAACAAAAGAAAAGAAAAATCACTGAAACCTATTTTACAAATCCACTAAGTCTTTCCTCAGAGAGTTAAGAGGCATTTACAATAAGAATTTTGATTATTTCCCTAAGGGTGCTGCCTCACCCCAACTCCATGGCAGGAATTAAAAGAATTAAATGTTACTTAGGTTCATCAAACACCACATGCCATTGACAGATTGCACTGCCATGTATCCTAAATCTAATATAAAAATTTAGGAGAAAAGCAGATTTTTCAACTTCTTCTGAAACTCTTAGAGAAATGCACTGTGAACCCACAAGCAATCTGACATTTGGATGAGCCTTTATGTTTATCAATGATATTAAGTAAAATGGCATCATTATTAAATGTAGAGTAATAAATACTGAATATAAAATAACAATTATGGTGGGGCTATATTTTTAATTATGCAAACAACGTGAATATATTTAAAAATCAAATCATATAAAATGTAAAAATATGCTTCAATTATTCTTATTATTAGCCCTACCCAATTCTTTTGAATTGAGCTTTCCTATGACCTCTTCAGAGAAGAAGCCTTCCTTTCCTAAAGCAATTCTTTCCATTTTCATTCCTCATCATATTGGTTGATTTTCTTCCCCCCTTTTTGTTTTTTAGTTCTTTATTATACATTATAATTGGTATTTAATTTGTCTAACATATTTCATAAACCTAAAATGAAACTGATATTTATTAACAAAATTACTGTATAAAACATTAAGAAAAGCGAGGGGTTGTAATTGATAGAATACTTTATTATTATAATTATATTACATTTCCAATGGCTCCTGCATAATGTAAACTTTGCAGCAGGCAGTTATCATGTCTGCCTTTATCACTGTTGGATTTTTAGTTGTTAGTACAGTGCTAAATTCAATCAGTGTTTGCTTAATGAAAGGATCAGAACATATTAGTTACACTACTCTCTAGCTCCCCATATCAGCATACAAAGACCTATTTTTTTAATAAAATTTCAGAATATTAGGGAGTACAAGTGTATTGTTTACATACTTAGTTTTTCTTACACAAATTGAGTCAAGGTTATAAGCTTCCCTTCCACCAAGACAGTGTGCACCACATCAAATAGGTGTGAATTTACCCACTCTCCCTCTGACAGCTTGATTTTCATTGAGATTTACTTCCATATGTGCACTTAAGTACTGATTGATCAGATCCAGCTTGATATTGAATACATGGGTTTGGCTCTCCATTTCTTTTTTTTTTTTTTTACAACCTCACTTTATTTTATTTTATTTTATTAAATTATAGCTGTGTACATTAATACTGTCATGGGGTACAGTGTCCTGGTTCTATATACAATCTGAAATATTTTCATCAAACTGGTTAACATAGCCTTCATGTCATTTTCTTAGTTATTGTGTTAAGACATTTATATTCTACATTTAGAAAAATTCACATGTACCCTTATAAGATGAACCATAGACATGATCCCACCAATCACCCTCCCTCCAAGAATGGTCTCCAGATCCATTGTTATCATACAAGATACTGAATACCTCTTTCCTCTATGGCTGAGCCGTACTCAATAGTATGCATATATTACATTTTATTAATCTATTCATAGATTGTTAGGCATTTGAGTTGTTTTCACATCTTTTCAATTGTGAATTATGCTGCTATAAACATTGTAGTGCAGATGTCCTTTTCTTTTTAACACATATATGATATTCCATTGTATTTAATCAATCCCTTTTTTTATGGATATTAACAGTGTTTCCAATTTTCCAGCTATTAAACAGTGTTCAATGAACATCTGTATACATACAACTTGGATGCTTGTTTAATGACATCTCTAAGATAAAATTCTGGAACTGAAATTATTGGGTCAGAACGTATATGCATTTTTAACTTGGATGGATTGTCAAATGTAGAATTTTGTGTCTGTTTTTTTCAAGACATAGTCTATAAGAGATGTTATTACTCTAAAAGTTATGTTTTGAGCAACCTATTTGGAAGAATATTTTTTCACTTTAAAATGTTTTAACCTATTCATGGTTCTCAAGTGGTAGCTGTTGCCCTTGATTTCTTAGAGATATGCTCCAAGATGTTCTATGTTTCACCAACATTCTGTTTTGAAAAAATACTAGGTAACTCCCCTTCAATCTATCATGCACATTATCATCAATTAATCTATCCCAACATCTTTTTAATCATCCTCATCTTTTGTTGGAAAACCTGCACTGGATTGAGATTATGTACAATTTTTATTTTCTTCTTCATACTTTTCTGTGTTTTAAAAATGAACTAAAATGCATATGTATTGCTTTTATTTAAGAATTTTTTTTTTGTAGTTTCTGGCTGGGGTTGGGTTTGAACCCATCACCTCCGGCATATGGGAGCGGCGCCCTAATCCTTTGAGCCACAGGCACCACTCCACGTGTATTGCTTTTATAATTGAAAAATTCATAAATAATAGAAGAAAGTAGCAACCTCTGTCCCTTGAAAACCAATAGTAAATCAATATAAATGTTTTAACCAGAAAGGAAAACACTAAATCATATATATACACGTGTGTGTGTGTGCATATATATATATATATTTTTTTTTTTCCTTTCATTATGTACCCACACTGCCAACTTTAAAATATCTCAGACTAGAATTGAGGGCTCTCTATGATCTGTACTTAATTTATATTTCCAAAGTTGTCATTGGTCAATACTTTGTGATCTATTTGTTAAAGACAAATTAATCTTATCATGGTCTCTGCAACATGCCTTGTATTGTGGCTTTCTTTTCTCACATTATTTGCCCAATCATTTAAAATCTGTATTCCTCTTCTTCACTGAAAACCTTAAAAATCCTTTAAGGTCTCAATCATATCATTCCAATTTGGGAAAGATCTACCTTTTATGAATTAACTCTGAAGGCTTTTTCTTTTTTCATTATTAGAGGTAACATTCTGCTGACAACTATTTTATATTATTGTACTATTGCTTAGCTTTTAATATGTATATTATCCAAATAATTATAAAAACCTAGAAAATGCACATGTAATCTAGTGTTACATGTGATTATTTAAACTTTAATTTAACTTAATTTAAATTAACCAATTATTAACGAATTACTAAGTTAAAAAGCAAAGACTTTAGTGGCCACATTATGACAAAGAATACAGGCTTTATAGAATTACTGCAGAAATATCACTAAGCAAACAACAACAAACCTTACGCAGAGGGATGCAATTTTCAGAGTTGTCACATCATATTTTTTAAACTGTCCAATTTTCTGGTTCCATACCAAACAAAGAACCATTTTTTTCAAGTTATTCAAAGTATGACAATGGAATTTTGATGGGGACTGCATTAAATCTGATCAGTAGATTGTTTTGGGTAGCATAGACATTTTAACAATGTTGATTCTTCCCAGGGATGAGCATGATATATTCTTCCATTTTTTTTTTGGTCAGGGCCGGTTTGAACCCACCACCTGTGGTATATGGGGTTAGCGCCCTACTCCTTTGAGCCACAGGTGCTGCCTAGTTCTTCCATTTTTTAATGTACTCTGCTATTTCTTTTCTCACACTTTCATAGTTCTTTCTGTAGACATCCTTTACATCTTTTGTTAAGTAAATTCTAAGACATTTCATTTTCTTTGGAGCTATTGTAAAAGATATTATATCTTCAATTAGATTCTCAGCATTCCTGTTTCTGGCAGTATATATATACAGGCTACTGATTTGTGAACATTGATTTTATATCACAAGGTATTGCTGTAGTTCTTGATCACTTCTAGTAGTCCTCTGGTTAAGTTTTGGGATTTTCTAAGTATAATATTATATTGTAAGCATAAGTGAAAGTTTGACCTTCTCTGTTTCCTTTTGGATACCCTGATATCCTTCTTTTGCGTGGTTGCATTAGTTAGAACTTCCAGCACTATGTTGATCCTTGTCTGGTTCCAGTTCTAAGTGAAAATGCTTTCAGTTTCATTCCCTTCAGTATGATACTGGCTGTGAATTTGTAGTAAATGGCTTCTATTAGCTTAAGATACATCTGATTTATGGTGATTTTCTTAAGTCCTCTTATAAAAAAAAAGGCTAAATTTTGTCTAATGCTTTTTCTATATCTGTAGAGAAGATCATATGGTCTTTCTTTTACCTCTGTTTATGTCATGATTTACTTTCATAGATTTGCATATGTTGAACCCTGGGATGAAGCCCACACCATTGTGATGTATTTTTTTATGTGTAGCTGAATTCTATTTGCTAGGATTTTATTGAGTATTTTGTATAAATGTTCATTAATGATAGTGGCCTGTAATTTTCCTTTTGGTTGAAGTCCTCTCCTGGTTTTGATAGCACAGTGATATTTACTTCATAGAAAGAGATGTTTTCTCAATGTTTTGAAATAGGTTCTGCAATATGGATGCAATCGGTCTTTAGAGGTTTGGTGAGATTCTGGTGTAAAAACAAAAATTTTACAAGACACTGAGAAAAATAGAAAAGCATTTCCCATACATAGGAAATAAATCATTCAATAGAATCTGCCCAGATGTTGGACATGTTAGACAAAGACTTTAAACTAGCTATTTAAAATATGGTCAATGAGCTAAAGAAAAAATATCTAAAGTGCTAAATGAAAATACCAAAACATGGGCAGTGCTTGTAGCTCAAAGGAGTAGGGCGCTGGCCCCATATACCAGAGGTGGCAGGTTCAAACCAGGCCCTGGCCAAAAACTGCAAAAAAAAAAAAAAAAAAAAAAAGAAAAAGAAAAGAAAAGAAAGAAAGAAAGAAAGAAAGAAAAGAAAATACCAAACCAATTCATCACTGCATAAAGAATATGAATGTAGAGAAAGAAATTGATTTTAAAAGAACAAAGTAGAAATTTTGCAGTTGAAAATTATAATAATAGAAGCAAAAAAATTACTTGAAAGACTCAACTGAAGATTTGAGCAAACAGAAGAAAGAATCAAGGACTTGAAAATAAATTGGTACAGGTTATGTAGTATAAAAATAGAAACGAAATATAGAAACAAAAAGAATGAAGAAAAATAGTGCCCCAGAGACCTGTAGAAAAATATGAAGGTACTAAGATACATATATTCAGAGTTTCAGAAAGAGGAGAAAAGGAAAATAAAGAAAGGAAACAGACATGGCTGGGAAGAATAAACATTATTAAAATATCTATACTTCCCAAAGCAATCTACGGATTCAATGCAATCCCCATTAAAATACCAACATCATACTTTCAAGACTTGGAAAAAATAATTATCCATTTTGCATGGAACCAGAAAAAAGAACTGTATATACCTAAGGCAATTATTAGCAATAAAACCAAAGCCGGGGCATCAGCCCACCAGACTTTAGGCTATATTACAAGGTCATAGTGATGAAAATAGTATGATACTGGCACAAAAATAGAGACACAGACATCTGGAACAGAATAGATAACCAGGAGATGAAACTAACATCTTATAGCCACCTAATCTTTGATAAACCAAACAAGAACATACACTGGGGCAAAGACTCTCTATTCAATAAATGGTGCTGAGAGAACTGGATATCCACATGTAAAAGACTGAAACTATACCTTTCTCCACTCACTAAAATTGATTCAAGATGGATATAAGTTCTAAATCTAAGGCATAAAACAATAAAATTCTTCAAAGAAAGTATGGGGAAAGACTTGAAGATATCAGCCTGGGAAAAGATTAATGAAGGTGACTACTTTGGCAACTGCAACAACAACAAAAAGCAAAAAATGGAAGTTAATTGAAAAGCATCTGTACAGCTAAGGAGACAACAACCAAGGAAAATAGACAACCTACACAATGGGAAAGGATATTTTCATATATGAATTGGGTAAAAGCTTGATAACTAGGATTTATATCAAATTAATCAACATAAAAAGAGTCAACAATTCGTTATATCACTGAGCAAGAGAGATGAATAGACTTCCCTAAAGAAGATAGATGAATGGCTAACAAGCAGATGAAAAAATGCTCATTGTCCCTAATTATCAGAGAAATGCAAATTAAAACCACCCTGAGATATCATCTATCCCCAGTGAGAATGGCCCACATCACAAAATCTCAAAATTGTAGATGCTGGTGTGGATGTGGATAGAAGGGAATACTTTTACACTGCTGGTGGGACTGCAAAATAATACAATCTTTTTGAAGGGAAGTATGGAGAATCCTCAAAGAATTCAAACTAGATCTTCCATTTGATCCTATAATCCCATTACTGGGCATCTATTCAGAAGAAAAAAAATCCTTTTATCATAAGGCATTGGCACTAGACTGTTTATTGCACTTCAATTTACAATTGCCAAGTTGTGGGAAAAGCCTAAATGCCTACCAACCCAGGAATGGATTAACAAGCTATGGTATATGTATACTATTCAACCATTAGAAAAGATGAAGACTTTACATCTTTTGTATTAACCTGGATGGAGGTGAAACACATTCTTCTTAGTGAAGTATCACAAGAATGGAGAAGCAAGACTCCTATATACTCAATTCTCATATGAAGAGAATTGATGACCTAGTACACAGTGAAGGATGTGGGAAGGGGGGTGTAGGGAGAGGGAAGAAAGGAGATGTGGGGGTTCACAGAGTGTGTAACACACCTCTTGGATATGAGACACAATTATAAGAGGGACTTTACCTAACAAATTGAATCAGTGCAAACTGGTTCTTTGTACACTCAATAAATCCCCAACAATAAAAAAAAAAAGAAAGGAGCAGAATAAACTTGAAGAAATTATGGCTGAAAATGTCACAAATTTTCTAGAAAAAACATTAATTTTACTTCTAAAGAGCTACACAAACTTCATGTAGTTAAAATTAAATACAATTTAAAAATAACTCAGTTGCACTAGCCACCTTTCAAGTGTACAATAGACACATGTGACTTGTGTCTACCACATTGGATAATGCATAATTCTATAATGATATAGAAAATGTCAATAATTACTGAAAGTTCCATTGAATAAGACTGACCTAGAGTGTAAGGCCAGTCAGTACCTTAAATATTGATATTTAGTTATCTCTAATTTCCAGTTTCTGAATGTTTCTAATCCACTTGTTTAAATACCCCACATATACAAAAATGTGTATACATGTATACATATGTCTATGAACCAGCCTTTGTTCTAGTACTAACCATAATCTAGTATATCAAGAGGTATATCATGAGTTCTATCCAGTGCCACAAGATTCAGTATTAAGTGAATTTTGGTCATAATATCATGCTTGCCTTTTGATCTAGTTGTGATTATTCGATTTCTAACTTGTTTTTAGGATAAAGTGACCACCTTGAATCCTTGCTCTTATAGTTGTATTCCTACTAACATTTGTTTCCCATGTGAGAGTACATCTTCCTCTCTTACAAAAACCTGGGACCACAGTTTTTCTAAGACTGAAGTCCTGCCTTGTTAATGCTAATTTCCCTCATAAGGACTAAACCCCAAGCTATTATTTTCTGTTCATAACTTTATTAAACATTAGTAAGACGGTAGTAAAATGCCAGACACAGTCAAGCTGCTTTAATTATCAGGATACATCTAATTCTTTAATCATGTTACTTCTATTTTAGAAATATAGAGCTTGAAGCTCAGAGAGATTATATAATGTATTTAAAGTCATCTATCAAATAATTGACAAACTTGGAGGTTTAACCTTATCTACCGATGTGGCTCCAGAATGTGTGTCTCTTCCACTTTTCTACATTCTCAACCTCAGCAATTAATTCATTTTATTTTATTTTTTCTTGTGACAGAGACTCACTGGTCACTCTTGGTAGAGTGCCATGGTGTCTTAGCTTACAGCAACCTCAAACTCTTGGGTTTAAGTGATCCTCTTGCCTCAGTCTCCCAAGTACCTGGGAGTACAGGGACACGCCACTACACCCAGATATTTTTTAGAGATGGGGTCTTGCTCTAGCTCAGGCTGGTCTAGAGTCTGTAAGCTCAGGCAATCCACCCACCTTGGCCTCCGAAGGACTGGGATTACAGGCGTGAGCCACTGTGCCTGGCTTGAAAAATTCTTGATAATATATTCTAAGCTAGAGTGTGGGGTGATGTAACTGGACATGATCTGTTATATTGGCATGTAGTAAACACCCTTATTCCAATTCTCTCTCTCAATTGCTTTTTACTGTCTTTGGCCCTGATAGATTTCTTGATGTTGACTATGGTGGTGAACTTCTTGCCTGCGATCTGAATATAATGTTTTGTTTGTTGGACTAAACTTCTTTCCAGTATCTACATTGGAGTAAGCCTCACCAGAACTAAATTTAATCTAAAGAAGTAATTGAATTCTCTGGTCCTGACTGCCCTGAGTACTTTCAGTACTTTTTTCATTAAACAAATTAAGAATGGTTTAAATATGACACTCTTTGGTGTAGAACCTTGCACATAGTAGAGATTAATCTTAATTGCTTAAAAAGTTTCAGGTGTGGGTTGGTGCCTGCTGCTCAGAGGAGTAGGGCACCAGCCCCATATACCGGTGGTGGGTTCAAACCTGGGCCCTGCCAAAAGCTGCAAAAACAAAACAAAGTTTCAGGTGTGGATATATTTTATGTGGTATGAATATCATAAGCACAAAAGAAAACATCAGGAAGTAACTTTGAGCCAGAGAGAAGGGCAACCCTTGAGTCAAACCAAATACAACTAATAACAAAAGCAAAGATTATTTTTATGTTTAATTTGAAAAAGTGGTAATAAGATAGCATTTATTAAGTTGGGAGCATGAATATATCTCTAACATTCTGGTAAGGTCTTTATATACGTTATTTAATTTAAACTCCCCACATTAAAATGTAGGTTAGTAAGTCATATCTTTTTCTAAATGAAAGTTTAAGTACCTTGACCAAGGTCAAAGAACAACTCCAGAATTTATATACAAGATAAATGTAGGAGTGATAAATAAAGGGAAGACCCAAGGGACTTGCCTTGAAGTTTAGTTAGCAGATTAAATACATTATCTTAGATTATTAGAATGTCTTCATTTGGTGGATAATGGAAAATATGTGCAGGGAAAGGCAGAGATAAATGCACTTCCACTGATAGACTGCTAAATGAGTAAATCATGTTCTGGGATTTGGACATATGACTGAATTTATAATCTGAACTATAGTAGCATATGTACTCAGTAAAATCTGCATTTCAAACAGGGATTCCAACACTTTACCTTGAGAGGTGGGCGCTGTGATCTGGCCAGGACTTTTTATTTAAGGAAGAGATTATTTCAGGGACAATTTCAATCTGGCGCTTTTGTGTTTTATTGAAGCAGCTGTGCTTTTCCCACATTTGACAAGTCTCTTCAGATTTATGTTTGCAGAGATTCTATGTCTTTGTATCCATTGCTTTTTCTTGGCTGCCCATAGGCAGCAAGTGATCTTTAAGGATATCTTCCTTGATTTATCCATCAGTATGACTTCTTATTTCTTGTCCCCCCAAAATATCCAGCTGACAGATAGCCTCTGCAGTGCAGATAATTTTTAAATCTATCAAGAGAGGACTGGAAAAGGAGAGTGAAGGAGCTAAGTTTCCTTCCTGATAACTGATCAAAATGCCTATCAATTGTGTCACATCTCAAGGCAACTATCAAATAAGACAAACTATGAGAATTTGGAAAAGTTTTAAAAAGGGAAAAGTATTTGAAGTCCCTAGATATAGAGACTGCCTCATTTCTGTCTTTTAACTTGTAGGGCCTGGAACTCTGTGAGAAGTGAAAATGTCCTTAGTGAGCAAGTTATTGTTCAAGGTACACCTGTTAGCTGATTGCTGAACAAATGACAGCAAAGAATCCCAATGTCTTTTGGAACTGTGCTGATTTCAGCCTGTTTTTGTGCTGTAGTACTTAACCTAAAAAAAAGATACATGATGACTCAGATCACAAATTAATTTTTATTTTTATATTCACTGCTTATCTAAACATAGAAAAAGCAAATGCTTCAGACTCATGTCTCCTGCTTACTTGCCACTTTTGGAAACTTGAGTCAGTACCTACAAAGAGGTGCTAATGTTTTTAGAGAAAGCACAGAGGGTTAGGCTATAGACTGATGCCAATGAATGTTTTAATATATATTTCAAAATCCCTTCCTGAAATGTCTATTGGTCTTAGAGATTCACAATAAGGGAAGTCATACTCCTTCACTATCTTCTTCCTGTCTGGTGAAAATTGTATGACCACAAATCTGCTGTAGGGGAATGATTTCACTCAGATAGAGGTATTTGGGCTTCTTTATAGATTCTATAGTTGTTTAGCCTTTCAGACCATAAGGGGTCAAGTTGAACAAATTCTAAGTGTTTTATTGAAATTTCCCATGATTACCTAAAAGATAATAGTCATTAACAAGCAGAAATGTCTAGATCTGAAGGAAGACAATGAAAACTGATTGACAAATATAGAAGAACAGTAATACCAGGCCACCCAGACAAAAAAAAAAAAAAATAGGCGGCTGAGTAACAGTTTCTTTGCAACCGGGCACAGTGAGACTGAGGATAGAAGACTCCAGGCATCTTTGGCTTGTGGGCTTTGCCCAGAAACACCCCTTAGGGACACAGGGACATAGTGAGAGACTTTTGGACTCCAGGAAGAAGACAAAAGCAGTGGAGAACTGGAAGTGGTTACATTTGTTTGTTCTGAGGCCACCCACATCTGGAACTATAGTAGCAGCAACATTGCAAATAGGGAAGGCCTTCCCTGTGGGCTATTTTATATTTTTGGACTTGGGAACTCGGTTGAACTACCTTGGGAGAACTTGCGTGAGAGTGCAGATGACTTTAAGCATTGCCTAGGCCCCCGGACTGAGCTGCTGAGCTGGAACAGAGGTAATATTGTTTGCCATGCAGGCATTGTGGGAGAACTGCCCCTGCAGGCTCCGCCCTCAGGATCACAGAGCGAGGATTGGGCTGGGAGACCTTGGGCAAGTAATCTAGTGACGGAGCAGCACCAAATGCCAGGACTGAGACATTGGAGAAGAGCAGAGATTCCATGTTTCCCCCCAAATAAGACACTGTCTTATATTTATTTTTTCTCACGAAGACACAGTAGGGCTTATTTTCAGGGGATGTCTTATTTTTATTAAGTATAATACAACAACCTCCATTTATTCAAATACAGTTAATTCATCTACTTCTGGAACATGACAGGGGGAGCCGACCTTGTTACAGGTGGGGTTGGCACTAGTGATGCATGAACTCCTTTCCCCTAGCTGTTCTCACGTGCGCAATAGGATACCTGAGACCGTGGTTGCTGCATGCAACCGCAGTTACCACATGTGCACCCACGCAAGTGTGAGGCTTGAAAGGACCTGTGGAGCTTGTGAGAAAGGAGCTGTGGCAGATAAAAGGTATTCCAGTCTTCCTTACTGCTCCACAGTGAAATGCATGGCGTGGCTATGCAGCATAGCTATGCCCATCACTAGGTCTTATTATCAGGGTAGGGCTTATATTTAACAAATGCATAGAAATCCTTCTAGGGCTTATTTTTGGGGTATGTTTTATTTTGGGGGAAACACGGTTTCAGTGTTTGGCAGTAGCAGGACTGCCTTGCAGCCCTGGCCTTCAGAGGCATAGAGTGAGATCAGTTTGGGGGCACTGGATAAGAGTGTAGCCACTTCAATAAGTGATTTCCTGGGAAAGCTTCTGCTCAGTCAAGGTTAATGGTTTAAAGTGTCTTTTAAGAGAGCTGAGGAGAAACTTAGGCTGTCAACCCTGCAGGCTTTGAGAAATCAGCAGAGGCCTCCAGTCTCCACTTCATACAGCTATATCAGCATTGTGATTACATCTCATACCCAAGAAGATCACCTGTTGCCCAGACAATATTCAGCAAGATATATATACTGCTTTTATTCAATTTCAACATTTTCCCTCTAGATTTTTCTTATCATTTTCTTCCTTTTCTTTCTTCATTTTCCTAGTTTAAATATAATTTTCCATTGTTGCCTTCTTTCATAATTACAAATTCATTTTTTCTGGTGTTTCTTGGAAAGAAAATAGCTCAGACTTTAACTATTGGCAGTCATTTGTTTCTCTATGTTAAAGCTTAGAGAAAGAGATATGATAAGCCTAGAGAAAGAGATATGATAATTAGGAGCTTAAGTATATAAAGAGGATAAATAAATGGGACACCACTGAGAGGGAAATGTATTTGGCCAAGTGATACACAGGAGAGAAAAATACAGATTTTAGGGTCAGAAAGACCTCAGGAACTGGTGATTTTTTTTTTTGTTAACCACTCATCTTTGGAAATTAGCCTGTAGCACACTAAAGGTTCTGATAGGTTTTTATGATAATTAAAGCTAACATGTATCTTTTAGAGCAGGGCCCAGCATACTAACACTTGAAAATATTTACTTAATGCTATTAAGGATTTCCTACTAATCACTGTGGAAAAGCAACAGAAAACACAAATAGCATGAAAAAACATAAAAGTTTAATTTCTTACCAAAGAACTTTCAGGAACTGTAGTTCTTTACTTGTACAGATAATAGTTAGAAGATTATGATTTTCTGTCCTTGGCTTTTAATACTAAAGATGAGATTTCTGAATCCATACTCAGATACAATTATGATACTTTTCCCAGTATCATGTCAATATATATGGCTTTGTTTCAAGAGGATGGTTTGCATTTTTAAAGTCCTCCAGCTAATTAAATCTTGGATAAAGTCAGGAATAATTTATATTCAGTACTGATAGATTCAAACCCCACCTAAATAGGCTGGACCTGCCTAAAATAATCAACCCCCTAACCTCTCCCACTGGATGTCCCACCTAACAGAGGTGAATGGGTCAATCTCCTACCTTGCTGCATCTGATATCCCACTTGGGGAAGGTAAATAGGCCAAACTCCACGCTTACAACAGATGTCCAACCCAGGAAGGAGAATGTCCTGATCCCCACCTTCCTGACCTTTAAAATACCCATTCACCATTACCCACATGTGGATTTCTTCCTGGCCCAGCTGGAAATCTTACTCCACCTGTACCCAGGTGGAATAAAGTTATTTTAATTGCAAATCTGGGATTCTGTTTTCCTTTTGTTTCATGCCTCAGAATAATCTTTTATCTTTGGCTCTGTAACCTTTCAAGTACTATTTTACTTTAACAAAGAGCTTTTTTAATTAAAAAAAAAGGAAAATAAAGAAAAAAGAAAAAATCTCCTAACCAAAAAATGCCCTTATCTGGATGGCTTCACATCAGAATTCTATTAAACCTTCAAGGAGCTTATTCCCTTACTGCAGAAATTATTCCAAAACATTGAGGAGGAAGGAATTTTCCCCAATATGTTATACAAAGCAAACATCACCCTGATACCAAAACCAGGAATAGACCCAATTAAAAAGGAGAAATTCAAACCAATTTCACTAATGAATATAGATGCAAAAATTCTCAATGAAATCCTAGCCAATAGATTACAGTTTATCATTAAAAAAAGTCATACATCAAAAAAAAAAAAAGTCATACATTACGATCAAGTAGATTTCGTCCCAGGAATGCAAGGCTGGTTTAACAAACCCAAGTCCATAAACATTATTCACCATATTAACAGAAGCAAAACAAAGACCATATGATCCTCTCAATAGATGCAGAAAAAGTGTTTGGCAAAACCCAGCATCCTATTTTACTGAATGGAGTAAAACTGAAAGCTTTTCCACTTAGAACTAGAACCAGACAAGGTTGTTTTCTGTTGCCATTACTATTCAACATAGTGCTGGAAGTTCTAGCCAATACAATCAGGCAAGGGAAGAAAATAAAGGGCATCCAAATGGGAGCAGAGGAGGTCAAACTCTCCCTCTTTGCTGACCATATGATCTTATACTTAAGGAACCCCAAAGACTCAATCACAAGACTCCTGGAAGTGATCAAAAAATACAATAATGTCTCAGGATATAAAATCAATGTCCATAAGTCAATAGCCTTTGTATACACCAATAACAGCCAAGATGAAAGGCTAAATTAAGGACACAACTCCCTTCACCATAGTTTCAAAGAAAATAAAATACCTAGGAATATACCTAACAAAAGAGGTAAAGGGCCTGTATAAAGAAAATTATGAAACCCTAAGAAAGCAAATAGCAGAGGATTAACAAATGGAAAAACATACCATGCTCATGGCTGGAAAGTATCAACATTGTTAAAATGTCTATACTTCCCAAAGCAATCTACAGATTCAATGCCACCCATATTAAAATACCAAGATTTTACTTTCATGACTTGGAAAAAGTGATTCTTTTTGTATGGAACCAGAAAAAAAAAAAAACTTGTATAGCTAAGGCAATTCTTAGTAATAAAAACAAAGCTGGAGGCATCTGCATATCTGATTTAAGGCTGTATTACAAGGCCATAGTGGTCAAGACAGCATGGTACTGGCACAAAAATAAAGACATAGACATTTGGAATCAAATAAAAAACCAGGGAATGAAACTAACATCTTACAACCACCTAATCTCTGATAAACCAAACCAGAACATACACTGGGGGAAAGATGGTGCTGGGAGAACTGAATATCCACATGTAAAAGACTGAAACTGGGCCTGAACCTTTCTCCACTCACAAAAATTGATTCAAGATGGATAAAGGACTTAAATCTAAGACATGAAATGATAAAAATCCTCAGAGAAAGGATAGGTAAAACAATGGAAGATATCAGCCTGGGAAAGACTTTATGAAGAAGACTTCTATGGCAATGGCAACAACAACAAAAATAAACAAATGATACTTAATTAAACTGAAAACCTTCTGTACAGCTATGGAGACAACAAAGAAAGCAAATAGACAACCTAAATAATGAAAATGGATATTTGCATATTTTGAATTAGAAAAAGGTTTGATAACTAGGATCTATAGAAAACTCAACTTAATCCACATGAAAAAAGCCAACAATTCCAGACATCAATGGGCAAAAGGCATGAATAGAACCTTCTTTAAAGAAGACAGACAAATGGCTAACAAACAGATGAAAAATGCCACTGTCCCTAACTATTAGAGAAATGCAAATCAAAACCACCCTGAGATATCAACTAACACCAGAGAGAATGGCCCACATCACAAAATCTCAAAACTGCAGATGTTAGCATGGATGTGGAGAGAAAAGATCACTTTTACACTGCTGGGGGGACTGCAAACTAATACAACCTTTTTGGAAGGAAGTTTGGAGAACCCTCAAAGAACTCAAGCTAGACCTCCCATTTGATCCTGCAATCCCATTACTGGGCATCTACCCAGAAGGAAAAAAATCCTTATATCATAAGGACACTTGCACTAGATGGTTTATAACAGCTCAATTTACAATCACTAAAACATGGAAATGGCCTAAATGTCCACCAACCCAGGAATAGATGAACAAGCTGTGGAATATGTATACCATGGAATACTACTCAACTATTGGAAAAGATGGAGACTTTGTGTTAACCTGGATGGAAGTGGAACACATTATTCTTAGTAAAGCATCACAAGAATGGAGAAGCACAAATCTTACATATCCAATTTTGATATGAAGACAATTAATGACCTAGTATATGGTGGGTAGGGGAAGGGGAGGGCAGAGAGAAAGAGAAGGAGGAACGAGGTGGAGGAAAGGAAGAGTAGAGAGAAGGAAGGAGGGAGGGGGTTGGGTCTTTGTGTATGACACACCTTTGGGGGGCAAGACACAATTGTTAAGAAGGACTTTACCTAATAAATGCAATCAGTGTAACCCGGTTGTTTTTACCCTCAATGAATCCCCAACAATAAACAAAAATAAATAAATAAATAAATAAATAAATAAATAAATAAATAAATGTAGTAAACTTTCCCTTTCTCCAAGATTGACACTACTTCAATCCTCTTTCCTGTTAGACAAGGACTTAACACTAGGCTGAGAAAGGAGGGCTCTTTATCTCATAATGTTCACTTTGCTTCTCTAAGTTCCTCAAACTGAGTTTTATGGGTGTCTCCTTTAGGCAAATACATATCCCAGCTCCTTGTACAGACAGTAGTTTACCTGTATTCTTAGCCGTAATAATCAGTGGAGCATAGAGGTAAGCTATCATTATCAGTCTATATTTCATTTACAAATTAGTTCTCTAATTTTTTTTTCTAGTTCTACATGGCTACCACATATGCCAGTGATTTATACCTAAAGATATATTGTTGCCTATATTGTTTTCAGCTTTCCCTGGCTACTGTCATACTAGTACTGACTGAGTCTATGATTTTTCTTTGATCCTTGAACTTTAAGAGGTTGGGTTATAGAGTGAGGTTCCATGGTTCATATCCTAATACTGTCATTGACTTCCAATGAGACCTGTGAAAATAACTGCATTTTTAAGCTTTAATTTTCAAAACTTTATAGTTGGATAATAATTATGCAGGCATCATAAAATCATTGAAAATATTAAATATGATGATAAATTTAATGCACTTAACAGAAAGTCTTAACATAACAATGACATACTAAAAGCTACCTATTACTGCCATTATTCACTAAATTGCCTGGTACCCTAATCTTCTTATAAATCAGAGCTTTTCTATGTGCTGCAAATAGCACATCAGCTGAATGGGAAATTTTGTAGAAGAACAGCTAATGTTCCACTACTTACCCTTGTCAGCTATAGTCTCTCTTCAGGTACAGATCTCCAAGATGATGATTACCACCTACCCATCTACCTCCCCTATTCAGTATTTATGGACTGGATTCCCTTTGCCTAATTAGATTATTAAAACCTTCTTAAGCCTCTACTGTGACCATATATGACATCCCTTTATTCATATAGCTATCTCCTCAATTCCATGAACCCTAAACGAACAACACTATGGTTTGAATACAGGTTGCTTCCACAAAACACATGCTGAAATCTTAATTCCAAATGAAGTAAAATTGGAAGGTGGAACCTTAAAGAGGTGGGGCCTATTTAGAGTCATTTGTGTCATTGGGGCTTTGCTATCCTGGGTGGATTGATGCCACTCCTATGTTACCAATGAGTTCTTGCTTTCATGGGATTATATTAGCTCTCATGGGAATGGATTAGTTCCCTTGAGCATAGTTTGTTACAAAGTGGGGATGTTCTTCATGCTTGGTCCCTTCACATGTGAAAATTTCCCCTTTGACTTTCTGCATGTTATGGTGCAGCAGGAAAGCCCTTGAACTATGGTGCATCAGAATCCAGAGCCATGTCCTTGAATTTCCCAGTCTGAAGAATCATAAATTAAGCAAAGATTTTTTTTAATGAATTACTCAGCATCAGGTATTTTTTTTATAGCAACACAAATAGACGAAGACAGAATTCTATCCCCTCTGCTCTGTCAATACTGATTGAACATGCACCTGTGTCCCAGCAACAAGATCCTAACCCCTTCCTATAATTAATTCTTTAATATTGTCTTAGTAAGCCTGAGTTAGGCCAATAAATGATAGTCCAGTAGTTCTCATTTGTGATTTCCTTTCCTTTTTTGTTTTCTTAAATTAAAAGATGAAAGAAAGATGATGTCAGTACAGCCAACTATTCATACAGGAACTAATGGGAGTAAATATAAGATGTAGGAAAAATAAAAGACCTTGTTCATTCTCCATCTTCAAAAATATGTTTTCTACCTTCAAGCTGATGATAGAAATTTTATAACCAAAATGATCCTAATTTGTTAACATGATCCTTAGTTTAGGCAAAAGCCCACTGGAGGGTTAACATTAATATATTATCTCTCAGAGATTGCCAGCTCCTGCTTTGTTTCCCAGTACTCACCCTCCCTATCTGATGAGGCTGTCTGTATTCTCAAGCCACTTCCCTCCAAGTTCTTGAGCCATCTCAAGAACTCAAATCATCAATATCCACACACTCTTACACTAATTAATCTTACAAAGCATAAGAAAGAAATAATAGTCCTTTTTTCAACAGTATATACTCCAAGCCATCAAGTTATCTTTGCATATTTGTAGGAATTTTAAAAGTGATTTGTAAGTTTGCTGGTATTTTTTTAACTGGAAAGTAGTTGTAAGAAAAGAGTAAATGAAAATTTATTTAGGCAGATGCCTCCAACCATGATTCACAGCACTAATAGGCACACCAAATTCCATGGAGATGTGCATATTTGTGCATGTGTTCACACTCATACTGGAAGTCATAGTTTGATAGAGATGGTATGTAGAAATGAAATGACAGGGAGATAAGGAAAAGGCAAAATGAGGTGAGATAGAACTATGAAAGGAAAAAATTCAAATAATGGTTACCACAAAATGAAGTCACTAAGAGCAGTTGAACAGGGACTCATGTGAGGGAAAAAATAATAATATCACAGAGCAAAAAAATTAGAATAAGCACGTATTCAGAGAAACACTTAAAGCTTCACATTAACACATTAATGTTTTGAATATTTAGGCATTCTTAATTTAAAAGGGTGAGCTCTTCTCAGTGTTGTCAGGTGTTACTGGCACTGCCATAATATAGTCCAATGTAGTGTTCAAGGACATATTTGTGTCACTGTTTCTGGATGGATAGGTCGAATAACTGTGATAAAAATAATTTATTATAAAGTATGTATTATGCAGTGGAACATATTATTCTTAGTAAAGCATCACAAGAATGGAGAAGCAAGAATCTTGTGTACTCAATTCTCATATGAGTAAAGTTGATGACCTAGTACATGATGGGGGTGTGGGGGGAGAAGGGAGCAGAGAGAGAAGGCAGGAGGGGTGGGGGAAGGGAAGAACGGAGAGCAAAAAAGGGAGGAGGGTGGAAGAAGGAAAGAACAGAGAGAGGGAGGGAGGGAGTGGGGGAAGGGAAGAGCAGAGAGCAAAAAAGGGAGGAGGGTGGAAGAAGGGAAGAACAGAGAGAGGGAAGGAGGGAGGGGGTGGGGGTGACACAATTATAAGAGGGACTTTACCTAACATATGGAGTCAGTGTAACCTGGTTCTTTGTACCCTCAATGAATCTCCATCAATAAAAAAAGTATGTATTACTCAATCCAAGGTAATGATTATGGCCTTCTTCCTACAACATTTTTGGAAATAATTATTCACATGAAGACAAAGTGAAATATAAAAATGTATGCATTTAAAAGTCTCTTTCTCACAATTTTGTTATCTCTTCCCAATTTCAACCCCACTTCCAAACAGGTAGATGATCTTTCTAGTTTCTTGTATGTCTGTCTAGTGTTTTTTTAGGCACATACAAATATGAACATTGTCCTCTTCTTTTTATGAATACAGCAGGTTATTAATACAATTTAATGTACTTTTTCCCTCTCATTTAACATACATCTTGGAATATATATATATATGTATATATATATGAGACAGAGTCTCAGTTTGTCGCCCTCAGTAGAGTGCTGTGGCATCACAGCTCACAGCAACCTCCAGCTCTTTGGCTTAGGTTATTCTCTTGCCTCAGTTTCCCAAGTAGCTGGGAGTAAAGGAGCCTGCCACAAAGCCTGGATTTTTTTTGTTGTTGTTGTTGCAGTTTGGCTGGGGCTGGGTTCAAACCTGCCACTCTTATATAAGTATACGGGGGGCCAGTGCCCTACTCACTGAGCCATAGGCACCACCCAGATAACATTTTTTATTAGTAGATAGAAGGGTTCCTCATTAATTTTTACAGCTATATAATAGTCCATTGTGTGGAAGTACTATTATTGATTTAGTTAACTTGCAACAGAAGACATCTACATTGTTTTTGATATTACAAGTAATGTTGCAATTAGTAATAAGGGGCATATATCAAAACATGCTTCATTTTGCACATTGGGAGAGTATATCTATAGATTAATTTCCTAGAAATGAATATGTTTGAATGTAGAGAGATGTCATCTTATTGAACTACATATGTGTAATGCCATTGGTACTCTCCTTAACAATATGTAGTGTGCTTATTTCTTCATGACACAAGCTAGCCTATAAATTTTGTTCAATCAGAATGGAGATAAATGTCTTCTCAATGTAACTTTAGTTCACTGGCCTTTTAGTATGTGTGAAAAAAATATCTACAAGTTAAATACAAATCAGGTTCATATCTACTTTCTTTTCTATAAACTACTTTTCATATCCTTTGCCTAATTTTCTATTAGCTTACTTTTTCTATTCATTTAGAATTTTTATAATATGTTTTTATACTTTATATCCTTTCAGGATAAATAAGAACTTTTTTGTATTTTTAACATACATTTTATATAAAATACATTATATATTTTTATTATGTTTATTTTATATATTTGTACATTAGTTGTCTCATGACATCTGTTGTTCAGTAGGAGGTCCATTTCCTACTTCATATATTTTATTAACAATTCTTGCTTTCACATTATAAACTGTAAACATGACAATTATAACATTTCCTTCGACATAATGTTAAAATGCACTTGCTATTCCATCATCAATGATTTTAACAGCTGAATAGTTTACAGATGACATATAGATAGTGTTGCCAGATAATATTTGGGATAACCAGTTAAACTTGACTTTCAGATAAATAACTATATATTTTATAGTTATTTTGTTAGTCTAATTACAAAAAATCAATACTTGGAAATAAGTATATTTACATATATTTATATTTGTATTTGTATTAGTCTGAGAACATCCTAAATATTTATTACATAACACACACACACACACACACACACACACACACATATATATATATATATATATTCTTGTTTTAACTGAAATTCAAATTTAACCAAACATCTTGTATTTTTATTTGCTAAATCTGGCAACCCTGATTATGTTTTCATAGTTTTTCTGAGATTAAGATCCCATAAACATGGTCAACTGATAATGCATGGGATTATGAAACATGATAACAAAAACTTTCAGGATAAATAAGAACTTTTCAAAGATTATCACACTTAAGTCATACATTTTATGTATAAATGCTCTATACAATATGCCTCACAGTCATCCATCTTATTACTGACAGTTTAAATGACAGGAAATTCTCACTACCTACAAATCATGTTTGCAATGATTATTTAGTAAACCATTTGTCAAATTAAACAAATTCTCTTTTCATGAAAGTTCCTCTTTTCATCTTACATACTGTTACGGAGAGTACCAATGGAGAGTTGGTACCATGTACTTTATTCTCATAAAACTAGCTCTACTTACACAATAACCTATATCAGAAATTGTGAAGACATTCTTGACTTCTCTCCCCATTCCATACATTCAACCACAAAATATTATGTACTCATTCTCCTCCTCTGTCCCTAAAGTCTCATTAAATCACTGCCTAAGTTGATACCCTTATGATCTACACCTATATCTTAAGTAATAACACACTAACTCACCTTCCTGACTCTGGCTTTTTCATCATTTATCAGCTATAATCACTGCTATATCAAATACTAATTATCTATATCAAATACTAATCATACAGCTTGACTTTTAGCACAATAGCATCAGGACCACCACTGATCCAGTCCCCCTTGACTGATTAAAACTAAAAATATATAAAGAAATCCACTTAAACCTCATAGAAATGATCCTACAGACAAATAGAAAATGATAAAAACATCTATTCAAGAATCTATATAAAAACTCAGTATGAAAAGGCAGATACTATGCTAGTTGAATCAAGACTACTCATTTCATTACCATTTCAACTTAGCAATATAGAGGCATCAGGAAAGAATACAGGATTCTCTTTGTTCACAATGTCCAGACAGAACACTTCTTTTTAAGAGCAGCAGGATATTAGCATTTCTCATCCTGCTCTCAGCTACATGATGGTGAGGCTAGGTCCTAGGCAAGTGTGGTTGAGAAGCTGTGGCTTGCTTCTTCCCAATCCCACCCATGGAACAGATGCTCTACTTTGGTTAGTGCAGTGAGAATATTGCTGGATCTGGTAATTTCTAGAATAACTGCTAAGAGTATAACTCAAAAATGGTGAAAATACAAAGTATGTTCTCCAACAACAAACAAAGTAAAATTAGAAATAATAGAAGAAAAATCAGTAAACTTACAAATAAGTGGAAATTAAATAGAAAATATGCCTAAATATCTATTGGGTCAAAGAAAAATCAAAAGGGATATCAGAAAATACTTTGACGGTTAAAGAAAATAAAGACTCCTCATATAAAAATTCATGATATATAACTAAAGTGCTGAGTGAAATGTTTATTTATAAATGCATATAATGAGAAAAAAGAGAGATCACAAATTTATAGCCTAAACTTACACCTTGGACACAGGAAAAATAAGAGAAAAGTAAGCTTAAATCAAGTAGAAGGAAGGATGTAATAATAAGGACTAAATCAGAAATTAATGAAGCTCGGTACCTGTAGCTCAGGGCTAGGGCACCAGCCAGCCACATACAACAGAGCTGGCAGGTTCAAATCGAGCCCAGGCCTGCCAAACAACAATGACAACTACAACCATAAAATAGCCAGGCATTGTGGTAGGTACCTGTAGTCACAGCTACTTGGGGGGCTGAAGCAAGAGAATTGCTTAAGCCCAAGAGTTTGAGGTTGCTGTGAGCTGCAATGCCATGGCATACTACTGAGGGTGACATATTGAGACTCTATCAAAAAAAAAAAAAAAAAAAAAAAAAAACAAGAAAAAGAAAAACAGAAATTGACAATCAGAAATAATAGAGAAAAATCAATGAAACCAAAAGCTAATTCTTTGCAAAGATTAACAAAATTGGCAAACCTTTAGCTCTATTGAGCTCCCTCAAAATATCCCTAAAATTACTATAATCAGACATAAGAGGGGACATAACTACTGAGACTAATAAATAAAAAGGATAATAAATAAATTCTGTATTAGTCCATTTTTGTTTTGCTATAAAGGAAACACCCAAGGCTGGGTAATTTACGAAGAAAAGAGATTTATTCAGCTCGTGGTTCTCCAGACCATGCAAGGATTATATCAACATCAACTACTTCTGAGGGCATTAGGGAACTTCCAATTAAGGTGAAAGGAAAAGGGTAATAAACGTATCACATGGCAAAAGTAGGCACAAGAGAGGAAGAATGGATGCCAGGCTCCTTTATACAACCATCTCTTACATGAATCATTAATAATAAAGTGAGAACTCATTATCTTGGGGAGGACATAAAGCCATTCATGAGAAATCTTCTCAATGCCCAAAATGCTTTCCACCAAGCCCTACCTCCAACATAGGAGATCACATTTCAACATGAGATTTGGAGGACCCTAACATCTCAACTACATCAAATGCTATGAGTAATTGTATGTAGACAAATTTTATAAATTATGGGAAATAGTAAAATTCCTAGAAAGATACAAACTACTGAAATTGACTCAAAAAGAAAGTGACAATCTTTAAAAGAAGCAGATACATTGAATTTGTAGTAAAAACCTAACTACAAATAAAAATAGACTCAGGTGGCTTCATCACTGAAGTCTACCAAAGAAAGAATAGCACTTCTTCACAAAACTCTTACCAAAAAAAAAAAAAAAAATAGAAAGTTTTTCTATTCATTCTATTAAGCCAGTATTGCCTTGACAACAAATGAAGGCATCAAGAGAAAAGAAACTAGGGCAGGGCACAGTGGCTCACACCTGTAATCCCAGCAGTCTGGGAAGCCAAGAATGGTAGATTGCTTGTGCTCATGAGTTTGAGACTAGCTTGAAGCAAGAGTGAGACCCCATCTCTAAAAAATAGCCAAGCCTTGTGGTGGGTGCCTGTAGTCCCAGCTACTCAGGAGGATGAGGCAAGAGGATCACTTGAGGTCAAGAGTTTGAGGTTGCTGTGAGCTATGATGTCATAGCACTCTACCAAGGGAAAGAAAGAAAGAGAGAAAGAAAGAAAAGAAAGAAAGAAAGACAGAAAGGAAGAAAGAAAGAAAGAAAGAAAGAAAGAAAGAAAGAAAGAAAGAAAGAAAGAAAGAAAGAAAGAAAGAAAGAAAGAAAGAAAGAAAGGAAGGAAGGAAGGAAGGAAGGAAGGAAGGAAGGAAGGAAGGAAGGAAGAAAGAAAGAA